>VNJS01011894.1:0-18973 GCA_008042575.1 Drosophila watanabei | reverse complement strand
TTTTTGTTCCTTTTAATTTCACTTCATGAGCAATCAACGTCAGTGTCGACGTTACGCCTTACTTGTTCAACAATTTGCATGACAAAAGCCCAGACTCGGGGATAGACCACGTCAAATGTCGAATATCTTTCACGATTCTGTATTGTTGCTCCATTATTTGACAAAAGTCGCGAAAAGAATTCCAGCGATGAATTCGAAAACAAATACACAATGCAAACATGCCGTGAGAGGGAATATCGGAGTTCGTGGATCCGCTTAAAGACCTTAAAGGCGAGAGTTATGAAAGCGTAAATGCTCTGGTTGTCGTCGTCAGGCGGCGAGCCATTAAAAAATCAAAACAAGTTAACGGCAACGGTAACCCAACTAGCCGAGGCGATGGCGATGTTGATGGCGAAAGGCGAACCGGAAACCGGAAGTGAGAACAGGGCTCAGTGCCGCAAGTTTGCGGTGGCGGCATGCGGTATGTGCAGGAAGTATACCCCTCACTGGCATACACACACAAAACACAACAAGGAACCAAGTCCTGGCTATGGTGTACATCCTATATATGTTGTTGTGGTTGTGCACTTAACGAACGTTAGTTGAGCTTCTTTTTATTAAAAATAGGTTAATGTTGTTAATCTTTTTGGAATGTTTTTAAATATTTACTAAAACAGGAAAACGATACTAAGATGTTTTATTTAAATTTTATATATTTATATTTAAATAACGAACTAAAAATATTATTTCTTATAAAAACAAATATGTTAAAGTTTTTGTAACATTTCGCTATTCCTTATTGATAAGAAAAGCTCTCGAATTATAACAATATAATCCTATTTTTAGAGTGTGGACTTAAATCCCGTTCCTGGCGACTCCAGACTCGCGATAAAAAAAGAAAGATTATGGGAAAAGACTCAGGGTCTGGGGCTGATGTGTACTTGTCTGGGCCAGAGACCGTGTGTGAGTTGTGCTGACATCGGTGACCTTTGTTCGCGACGGAGGACAACAAACGAGGGTCACTTGCCCAGCCCACACCCTGTGCTTCCGCCTTTGGGCAACAAGTCATTGACAACGGCAACAGGAAGAATAAACTCCTGTCTGCCATTTCTGGGCTTTAAAAACGACATTCTACGTGCCCTTGGCCAACTTGAATTTGGCCCAAGCAAACGACTCGCCTTCTCCGAATATCTGCACTCTGCACTCTTGGCTTGGGCAGATGTCAGCGTTTTGGCATTATAATGCCATTAACTTTGC
Organism: Drosophila watanabei; assembly: GCA_008042575.1. Classification (NCBI taxonomy): domain Eukaryota; kingdom Metazoa; phylum Arthropoda; class Insecta; order Diptera; family Drosophilidae; genus Drosophila; species Drosophila watanabei. The sequence goes on along the minus strand of VNJS01011894.1, from coordinate 17,737 downwards.
CATAATTCAGTGCTGCTGCGTAGTTTCCCAGCGACAATTTATGCATAATGAGCACGGTCTTGTCCTGTTCCATACTCCATGCACATGCAACTGGCAAGATGGAACCCAATGAACAAAGTTGGGAAAACTAAATTTATGCCTTACGAATATTAATAGAAAATATGATAACTGAAACTTGTAATCCTTAGAAAATCCTAAATTAATTTGCAAATATCTCATTTCAAAGCATAAAGTACCTTTAAGTTCCACAATCTGTTCTCTGGGTTACACAGGAGCTCAACGAAAATGAGCTTCTTGTTGGCAATGTCGCCCGCTGGGTAACTGACTGTAGTCAGCAGTAGTTGGCAGAGTCATAGCCATATAGCTGGCAACAAGCTGACTTGAACTAAGCTAGCCCGGCCATATTAGCAGGGCATATGGAAGCTGTACCTGGGCGGGGGGTTGGCCCACAGGCAGGTGCAATTTCTTGGAAACTGCAAACTGAGAACGGAGTTTCGGTTAGCATATGACTTGCATTCCAACTCTGTGTAGCTTAAATTTCCTGCTCCCGACTCGGGAACGTCAGCGAATATTTTTTAGTTATTTGCGTTTCATGGTTTTCGGGGATTTTACTCTCGACTCGACTCGAAAAATATATGGCACCGCAGCACACACAGGAAATAGGAGAAAGGACGTGCAAAGGGGGGAATATTTTCACATCCTGCATATTTGCATTGGGCAAATTAATTTTGCCTGCCATATTTACACTTCCCACTCGCTCTGACTGCGCCTTCGCCTCCATTTTGAAGTCGAGTGTAATTGTGTGCGTGCGCACCCATACAAACATATTTGGTTAATTAAAAATGGCTGCAGAATTATTTGACTTTTATTGCAGAACGCCTGTTGCCTCAAGTTTTGTGTTGATTAAATTAAAGCCATCTATCTCAGCCCACAGATTAGTTTTGGGCTGGGTTAGAATTCTCTCAGGCTAATTTATAAGTTTTAATTATGATTTCATGATATGCGAGGACAGGGAAATATATTTATTTAGCTCGACAATGTGTCAATATACATTGTGTCCTTCTAAAACTGGTCAAAGGCAAACAACTAACGCGTAAATGTCAACAAAATGTGCAACCCAGAAAATATTTGCATACGCAACCCGCGCAATATTTTGTTTCTCAATTCAAAAACTATATTTACTTTAGTCGACATATAAAATATTTGCATTCCATTAGGAATATTTATTGTTTTCATTACTTGGCCTCGGCAGAGCTAACAAGTTCAAGTTCTAAAAAATGTACCTCCCCTCAAATAGAGTTAAAAATGCCATCACATGGCAGTGTTTGCATGCCCTTTGCATACTTTTCCCAACTGTTTTCCCACTACTTTCGAGTGCATTGGGGAAACTTTCACATTTGTCTTTGTCGCACAGGCAGGGATCAAAGTTTTCGGCTTAAATTTCTGCATGCACTTCAAACACGCAATTGGCATGTGACGACAAAACATACGAATCGAATTTTTCTTATCTGTCTGCTCAACTTTATTTTTTTTCGCTTTGTTGATATTTCAATTTGAAAAGTTTGACTTAGTTTCCTTGGCGCTGGCAGCTTTTCGATTAAAGTTTTGCATGCGGCAGATTAAAAACTTTCCTATCCAAAGTTGATGCAACTTTTGTTCCCCTCTCGGTTATTTTTTCCCATTTCATTTGTGGCATTTTTAACATTTCTTGGCAACATTTGCAGGCATCACATCCAATTGCCAAGTGGCTCAGCAACAAGCCACAAACTAAATATGTTTCCTCAATGGGTTACTAGAGGAATTCACTAAAAGTAGACTCTAGTCACAAAAGTGTTAAAAAGAATTGACTAGAAATAGAAAAGTTTAATAGTTTTATTTGTGAAGATAAAGATTAATAGATATAAAAACGGTTTAGTGGGAAGCTTTGAGGCACAAGCTTTGATTTTATTATTGAAAAATGTTTGTTTATCAATTTTCATACAAAAGCAAGTTAAGTTCTCATTCAAGTCAATTCTCAGCATTCTCAGAATTATTTTTCAATAGATTTAAGTAAGCAGAATTACTTGAACGAGCCAAAAGATACTTATGCGAGCACACAGGCCGACAGGGAAAAACATTTTCCTTTTTAATGTCATTTAGGACTTGCTGGCATTTTCGCTTTTGACGGTCCACAAAAAGAACAGCAGGCTGGAAAAAAATTTTAATTTTTAATGCTATTTCAGCGTAATTTGGCAGTTCGTTAGGCCTGTTAAGAAGGCACTCACGCACGTAGCCACATAAATATGAATACCAACAAAGGCCGAGAGAGTGAGAGCGAGTGCGGAATGGCTGAAAGAAGCCAAAGTGCCATATTTGTGGTTATTTGTGTGGGCGAGTGTGCCTCATGACACATCGTTACGCTTTGTTAATGGACCCGGGGCCTAAATAAAGTGAAACGGAAGCGGAAGCGGGGAAATGTGTGGATGGAATGTCTCAGCTGGAAAAGCACATCAAATCATATTTAATTATTTAGATCATGTTAATTTACATGCATTTAAAAGGATAATGGCAAAAATCGTCAATTACACTTGACGACAAAATAAAGTTGCAAAATAGGTGTATCAATTGATTGTTTGTAATTTAATGACAAAAAAAATGAGATTATGAAATTATTTATTTTGTCTTTAAAAGATTATTAGAAACTACAATTTTATGCTAAGCTTTTCTTAAAAAATGTAACAAGCAGACTAATTGAGTATTACTTTAAATGAAGTACAAACTAATAAGAAAATAATTTAAAATATTTATCTTTTGATTAACTTGATTTTGTTAACGAGTGCAAGGACCCAATAGCAAGTCTCGCACAATTTAATTTTGGATTTTATTTAGCTTAAAGCTTTGTCCTCTACGCACCTCCCCCTCGTTCTCCGGCTGTCGGCACAAACAAACTCACCTAAGCAAATACGTCGAACATTTGGGAATGTCTGGGTGCCACACTCCCCGACTTCCCGTCCCTTTCCAATCCCATTTCCATATATCCTGAGAGGAGGTCCTAAAATGTAACTTTAAACTGCCTGAAGCTAAGGCAACAACATCAAACACTTTGCTTCCAGCGTCAGCTCGAAAACTGCATGCGTGTGTTTACTCTGCGTTAATGAAGTTGTGCGATGGCTGCACTTGAAGAAAATTTGCTAAATTGTGTTTTATAATATATAAAAATATATATTTTGGCGAATGAACCGTTGCCCTTGAATTTATAAATATTATCGAAGGTGCTACAATCGCTAGTTAAAGGTTAGGCTAACATTAGTTCATTGTGAAATGTACATTTTCACTGTAGACGTTTTTTTTCCAGAAATATAATTATTAGTTCAGAAACCTATCCGTCAATGAATAACCTACCACGTTATTTTAAAACTATAAGGAGCGCAACTCAGTTTCAAAATAGGATTAAAGAATATCTAAAGTAATAAACAATAATACATAGATTTAAACTTACATATTTATAAAAAAAAGAAATTTAATAAGTCAAAAATTTATTTTGGTAATAAGAATTGTTAAACTAAGTAATCTTTTTATATCCATCTTGACTAGTGTCTTAAATATAAGTTATAATATAAGTGCGACAACTACGATATTATCAAAAATAAAATTAAATTAAATTAAAATTTTGAGGGTTTTGAAAGCCATATTAAATATATATTAACAGAAAGAAGATTTTTGTTTGTTCTGAAAAACTTGATGATTGTATAAACATTCTTAGCTGCGATAACTTAGCCAATAGCTTGAACATATCATTAAAATCAAACAAAATTGTTTCCTTTTGTAAAACAAAATTAACCTTTACCTAAACAGATTGTGATTTCATTTTGTACAAAGCATTGGCATTTGTGCTATAGTTTTTTCAAGTGTAATCAGGGATGTTGAAAATTTTGATCTGGGAAAGTGGAAGGCGGGCAGTGGGTGACGTTGTCTACGCATGCAGACAGCTTAGCGTCATCAGCGCCCTGGTTGGCAAAGGTAAATGGCAACTGTAACGTTAATACCGCTGCACATGAAGCGCAAATGGAATGAAATCGCAGGCAGACAGACAGAGATAACCATAGCTATGCACTCTTTTTCTCTCTCTCCAACTCCCGGGCATCAGACATCAATGTCAGAGCGTGTCTTCTATGCAATTAGTGCTTTTGTTGATTATGCTGCAAATGTGTGTTGGGGATTTTCGCTTATTTTTGTAGCTCCTGCTTTTAGGGTAGCAAGTGTATATTGGTGTCCTTTGAATGTAAATTAAAAATTTGCTAAAAAAAAAGCAGCTATTTGAAGTCTACTGACCACTTATGTTTTCATTTCATTTTCGTATGTTACCTTTGAACTTTATTATCTGAAAGGGTATTTCCTGTTCGAACTTGTTAGTCTTGACTCTACATCCGTTTTTATGTCGTTAAGGCAAAAAACTTCGTCGTTAGCTTTTTGAGCGTGCTTAATTAAAGAGAATTTTGAAATGATGAGCGAAAAATTGTTGATAATATATTAATACTGATAATGAAGGGTTGTGAAGGAGCTACAAGGACTGGAAGGATGAAAGATTATACATGTTTTTTAACACACAATTTGTTCTATGTACAACCAAGAATTAACCCAATTATTTAATTTTTTATGGTTCATCGAAGCACTTTACTTATCGAGACTCTGGCAGGCTCACAATCCCTCATCAAAATGATCTATGCAGCTAATAATCTCATGGAAAAAATTCAACAATTTTTATAAATTGGCTCTGCCAAAAAAAACATATTTATATGTATTGGAAAATAAAAGAAAAGCGGAAACGGAAGCACGGGATAACCAGTTAAAGGGCGTACAAAAAATGGGAAAACATTAAACAGATTTAAGCAAATTTGTTTTGGTGCGTGCGCCATCAATAACTTTGGCAGCATATTTGACTTGTTACCCCCAGGTTTTGCAACCCTTCCCGGGGGTTGCTTACAAAAAGGGTTACCCCCAAAAACAACCGACACAAGAATTTTGCTTCGCTTTTCCGATGGCTTCCATTTTCCTACTTTCCTGCTATCTGACTTGGGCTAATGTTTGCCCATCTCTAACTTCAGTTTCATGCAAATGTGCCCCACTTCGCTGTTGTTTTCCCCCAAATTTCCCCGCTTTTCACCCAAGCCACCGACGAGGGACGCTCTCAAATTGCCCGAAAAAGTATGCAACACTTGACAGTCTCTGGCAGGGACGTGGCCTGCGCTAATTTTGTGTTTCCTTTGCCTCAACTTGGCCGTGTGTAATTTTCAAATCGATAAGCAACAGAGTATAGAACCTGCTCTGCCACCTTGCCCCGCTTTCCTTTGTTTTCGCAAAAAACCCATACTTATAGCTATATATTTTTGCATGAAACTCACGAAGTTGTTGTCAAAAAGGCATTTTCATACTTTATCGAATTTTCGCTTTGACGCTGGCGGAAATTCGTTGGCAACGCAATTGGTCGGCCACTCAAAAGTATTACCACAATGGGCGTGGTCGCACTCCCCCAATATGGCGGCACAAACAATTTCCAAAGTTGTCAATAAAAAACCCCAAAAAAGAGAAGGCGGTTTCGTACTGCTTGAATATCTGAGCAGGTTGTCTAGGGGCAAAACTCCCAACGGGTCTCGTGGAAATTATTTGTTGCCCGACTTGTCACCTGCAGTGAGGTGAGCCACAGAAGCGACAAAGGATTGACATACTTCAAGTGCCAGAAGCCCAGAAACTGGAGTACGATGAAACCGCATTTCGTATTCATGAGCTTGCCAGCTTCAAGACACGTTTGTGGGCTACTTTTTCCGGTGAGTGGAAATACTTTTATTTATTGAAATCAATCAAAACTTTCTCGAAGTATTCGCATGAGAGAAAGTACACATATAACCAGTAAAAAAAATTAATAATTTTTTCTATAAACAAAAATTGTACTAAAAACTTAAAGAAACTTTTATAAATTTATGGATTAAACAGAAAAATATTTCGGTGAAATTAAACGGTAGTTTATATATGGAAATGTATATATTTAAATTTTAAAATTTGTATGTTTCGTTGTGTTTAAAAAAGAATATTTAAAATATATGAAATTTTTGATTCTATTTTTCACATTTAATGTTTTCTGAAATCTTGAACTTTTAAATCAGTATTTAATGCAGTTCTATTACAGTTTTTTAAACCACTTATTAGTAACCTCAATTTTATACTTAATTAAAACATTTTCTAGAAAAGTTTAACGAACTCATTTGAATTTGCGAAGAAATTGTTTTAAAGTTTCTTGCGATTTAAAATGTAAATAGCCGGCAATTAGCTGGAAAACGGCGGCATATGCAGGCTGAAAATCGTACACACACACACTGGCACACACACTGGAGCACACAAGGACACACACGGCCGCATACGCACCTGCATAGTGCCGTCTGTCACCTGGCATCAATGCCCCAGATGCCGCTGGCGGTGTTTCCGTTCCCCGCTCCTCCTTGGCCCCACTTTCCCGCTTTGCCCCCCTTAAACTGCGAGCCAAACAATGCAGGCAGCCAAGTGGGAGAGCTCAACAGTGGCAAGGAGGGGGATAGAGGCGAGGTGGCGTCATTGTGCCTTTGTTGGCCACTTTTTTTTCGCCTCCACTGTGTGTTGAGGGTACAGCTATGATCCAAATTTTAGTCCTATTTTTAAGAGAAATGGTTTCAGTACTAACACAATAATTTAGAATAACTTATAAAACGAGAATTAAGAATTAACTGAGTATTAAAGTTTTTATTTGTCAAGAAAATATACCTTTTAGCTATTTAACAATCTGAATTTAAATTATAAAATAATATTTGAAACAACTATTATTGTTAATATGCCTGTATTATTGTATGTGAGACCAAGTGTTGCATGGGGCATTGTGCAAAACTGAGGCCCGACTCCGACTTGTTGCCACATCATCATCGTCATTACCATCGTCGTCATCGCAGGCCAGCACTTGGCCTGTAATGAGTTTGCCATTTTATTTTATTTATTTGTCCGCGCTTTGTTTCAGACGACAAACAGCGACAGCCGTGGAAAATTCCTTGCTGCATTTTAAATTCAAATTAAATAATGATTTAAGTGCCCCAAGAGGCTTTGTCAGCACACAAACGCAGCCGGGTGACAGTCCAGGGAGGCGTTCAGGGCTTTCTGGTTGTGAATAATCCAGTGGTGGGATGTGGCGGTCAGGTGCCTCAGGTGTGTCACAGTCAGATAGTAGCAGGATCCCTTTATTCATAAGCAATTAATATTTCTGTTCGAATTTAATTATTTTTTCATTTAAACGATTTGACTTGAACCATAATCTTTATACATATATGAAATAATTACCATTAATCATATCTTTATGATTTGAAAATAGATTATATTGGTTTTAAAAACTTCGACTTCAACTTTATCTTTAAGTATATTTCAAAAAAATCTATTTGCACACTATAGTTCTATATTTTATTAAAGTTAAAAAAAACTATATTTTTGTATGAGAATCCTTGCTGGTCTACCTCAAACTTCTTCCAGACTTGACGTATCAATTTTAAATAGTGATTAATTTGCGGGAAAATTAAAAGAATATATAACAAAGGATTCTAGTATATTCTATAAAATAATTCTACTAAAAAATCCTCATCAGTCAAAGTTTCAAAATAACAAAAATTCATTTAGTTTTGGCTTGACCCAGTTTTGTTCGTTCAGCTCTAAACGAGTTTATTCACTTGCAACATACGCACCTGTCGGTACGCGGGGCAAGAACCTCTCTGGCATGCAACCCAGTGTGGAAATACTACTAAATCGGGGGAAAGTATAGAATGGAGAGAGTGTGCCATCGGGGGAGACACGGAGATAGACAGCTGGACAGTTGGTGGCAAAAGGCAGAAATCAAATTACAATTTCAATATGCGATGCGTACTAAATGTCTGCTGGTGTCAGTTTTGGCTTTCAATGTGCAACATGCAACATTCAGCTGGATGTTTACAGTTCGTAGATGTGTCCCTCTCTATGCATGTGTGCATGAGTGTGTAAGAGTGTGTGTCTGTTTCTGGCTGGTACATTTTGATTTGGCGCACACAAAATGGATTTCTTGCCTGTCCATTCAAAACATTTCTATGCGGAATCCAGAGATGGCAGCTAATTAGATGCAAATGAATTATGGATGGAAAAAACTAACACTTTTTGAATAATAAAAGATAATTTAAAGAGAAATGTTTACTTAAAAGTATTATAAATAACTAGACTGTTCACCTTTTCTTCGTCTTCAAGTCAAAAGTAAGTCTATAAGTAAAGTAATTTCGTGGTATAAGTTCTGTAATAAAAGTAATCATATAAATACCAAATATAATCTTTACGGTTATCATTTTTAATAAAACTGTTGTTTTTGTTCGATTTAATGTTAGACTTTCTCATCTCTAATCCCAAATACAGTTTACGTTTGCATGTTGTGTGCGTTTCTCTGTCACTTAATGGAATTTATCACATTTTAACTGTGTGACAGGAGCCAGGCTGCTGGCTGCAGGTTCAGGCAGTGACAGTGGCTCCTGCTGCTCCTCCGGACTCCCCTGGCTGGCTCCGGGTGTCCAGCTCCTGCTCATCTGCATCAGTCATTGCCATGCATGGGAAATGCTGGCCAAAGTGTCACAGTTATTGATTCGACGCATAAATAATGCATGGCCAACAAGTGTGCCGGCTTGTTTATTTATTACATGATTTATTCAGGCAAACAACGCTCCAATTAAAAGCGTTTTTGAGCGATTAAGTGTAATGTCAAATCCCGTAAACTAGCCGGAAAAACTTTGCCGCAACTTAACGACTCCAGACAGCGATTATTAAATTAAAACGTGTACGGAAAACTTTCATGTCCCACGAAAAGATGGGAAACTTTCAACTCCTTCGTCCTCGTCTCTCATTTTTCTTTTCCCTTAATTTAATTTTAGTTTTCTTTTTGCCGCAACTGCAGCGCATAATTTATTATGCGAGGCAAAAATCTGCTGCACCAAATTTGTCACATGGGATAAATAATAAGAAGAAAACTTTATCCGCAAAAAAGGCTGGCACGAGGACGATAAGAAGCAGCTCTGGGATTTGGGGCAGATTACTCATACGCCCGTTGGCAACTTCCACGAGCAGCGGCTGGAAAAAAACAGTTTCTTATAATAGTGAGACCAGGCGAGCGTGAAATTAGAGCTAAGCTCATGAAGATGATGCGTGGAAATGAGCAAATTATCGTAGCCTTATCAACGGATGTCCTAAAGGATTTTGATGGTCCCGCTTGGGTGTGTTCTTTTTATAGCTTTAGATTATTTTTGAATATATTTCCTTATGTTTTAAGTAGGATTTAAAGATTGCTGATCTCTTGGACACTTCCTGGTTTGAGATCATCTGGGAGCTTCAGTTGCTGGGTTTCTCCAAGTCGAGAACACTTGATTGTGTATTAATAAATTATGTTAAGACGGGCCTTAAAAATAGTGCTGGATAAATAGTATATCATTTGTCATTATATTTATTGCTTTTTCGGAGTCCTATAAGATATACATTAAATTATTAATGCCTTTGTAAAATCATATTTCCTATGATGATCATATCATATTTCATCATCATATCCTATGATGATGATGAGTTGCTCATAAACATGTATATTTAAATATTTCACTGGATTAATTTGAAGTTTTTCTTAATGTTTATAACTTACTGTTTATCGCTTATCGTCTCAATTTCCGACTAAATCCAATTTTCGTCTCGAATTGTGGCGACTGTATGGCTTTTTAATGGAGTAACAAGAAAATCGGACCGAGATCTTTGAGCTTTTTATCACCGAGACAATTGTCTTGGAACCGCCACTAAATATGTCAAAATAAAGGCAAATTTATACACAAACTGATAAACACAGAAATACCGGGCCAAAGAGACCCGGAAACGAAGTGAAAGAAAAAAAAATAAAAGAGGGTACGACTTTTTGGCTGGAGGGGTGCAAAAGCAAAGCTGCAACAGTTCCTATCTTGACACTGTCATCTATCCGGCTGAAACTGGGGAAATTGGCCCGACACCGGAACTTTTCCGCCTCGGTCCGCTCCTCAGCAGCCATCTTCATCTCCGCTTGCCATCTCGGGCCGCTTGTTGTTGCCTTGGCATGCCTATCACTCGAATTGAATCAAATTACCTTGTAATCTTAACCTTAAGGTTATTTGCCATTGCCCACAAAAAGCGCTTTGTGCTCGACTGCCTTTAGTTACTATTTGAGTGGAGAGCGGAGGGCTGCCGCAGAAAGTGAAGGAGGGGGAGGGGTGAAGATGCCACCCCTCTGGGAAGGTGCACCTTTCACACTTGTTCGAGTTTATATAAATGGAAATCTAACATTACGTCCTATCGCGATTGCAAAGTTTAAGTGAGTTTTGTGCCAAGTGCAAAGCCGCTTGAGGTTCCTGCCTTTTCAGAGCTCGGGGGATTTGGAAAGTGTAGCAAGTCAATCAAAAAGTTCGCGGGAGGATGAAATAGGATATATTATTGCCCTCTGTAGTGGCGGAGTCTTGCAATCTGTCAATCGATAGCTAAGAGGATAAAAGAGAATGCAGAAAAGTATATGAACTATGCTTCTTTTGGAATGTTCATCTAACTAATTTATTTAACAAATATAGATATAGTAAGGAACAGATTTTCAACCAAGGAACCGCTTACCATCCGATTGCTTTTTTCGACTTCTACTCATTGACTCCATAGAGGGTCTTCATCAACTCCGGTACGTACTCATCCCACCTGGATAGGAATATATTGCCTGCCACAGGACATCCCATTTCGTATTTCTGGGCGAATTTCTTCACCTCGAAATTGCTGTGACCATCGGCATTGCTTAGCTCAATTTTCTTTTCGTCGAACTCCAACTTATCCGATTGCTTATAAACCAGGATAAGGTAGCGCTGAATGCCGCTGTCCTTGGGCGGAAGAGGTCCAAAATAATCCGATATCGGTTGTCCCTTCATGATGTCCAATCCGGGCACATTAACCACCAACCAATGGAGCCATGAGCGGTACATGGGATTCTCGCGGTTCGGAGCATCGGGACAGATCATAACTACAGTGTAAAAGGACTCTGGATCGGCATCCCAGTCTAGTCTGGGTTGGAATTTCAGCTCTGTTGGGGTGTATGTCTTGCCCTCCTCAATGTCAAAGGTGTTATCATATCTAATCTATGAAATATTTTTAGATTAGATTAAATAATAATATAATTATAATTAAGCTTACCCTGAGTAGTTCCTTTGGTGGCTCGTCTAAAATGTCCGGCATTACTTCCATTTCCTTCATTATCCTTCGAACATTCTCGTTATCCTCTTGGCTGCGACTCAGGCAAAAAAAGCCCAAGAGCAGCAACAGCAACCCCAGCGATTTCATGGCAAAGCTTTTCTATAAACTCCACTTCATCGGCTCTTTATATAGTCGCATTGTCAATAGTAAATACCATTAAGATAATTGAGTCGCAATTGCGGCAATTTTCCACAGCGTTTTAAAGGGTTGCCGCACGACTAGGCAAATATTTACAATATATTTTGGCTGATTGGCTTAACTTCAATTGGAGCAGTGCAATTGATATTCATTCATTCTGGCAACTAGCGGAAAATTACAGATAATGAGTAACGGTCATGACGTTTTGCATTTCAAGCCATGGCACAAAGTTAAATCGTATTTAAAAATATAAAGTTCAGGTTTGTTTAAGCAAATTTATTTAAGATTCTAAGAAATTGTGGCAAAATTTTGAATTTGAGCCATATTTTAGATCTACTTAAAATATGAACTAGTCATGGTCATATTACTAGTTAAAAAAAAAGGGGAAAAAGTGGCAAAATTTAAGCCTTAGTAGGCGTCGCTTCGGGCTAATCCAGAATTGGCATAATTTTGTCTGCTTAATCACTGGCGTACTCTTCTTTCTTCTTTTTAATGAAATACACATATTTTCTTTAAATTAAAATCAATTAATATAATTACTTTCCATTCGTATAAATTTAAACTCTTTTCCTCCAATTAAAACAGTTAAACGCATTCCGCTGCTAAACGAGTTCATTCAAGTTAAAACAATTAATTTAAACTTAATCAGAATGACTCTTGGCCTTGCTCACACGACTTCTCTCGGCTGAATCCAAGGCAAAAAAGTATATATAGTATATATTATTTCATTATGGCTGGTAACGGATTACACAGGCTAAGCTAGCCATAAAATGCATTTGCATGCCAATTATAAAATATTCCAGCTGCTTTACACGATTCCCCTCCTCGGAGTGGAAAAAAGTGCGACTGGAGGGAAAAAAGCAAACACAATTCAGGACTGGCAGGAGAGTTGGCAGCATGTGCGTCTAATGTGCGCACATTAGCAACACAAATGCAGGACGAAGACCGTACAAGACGAGAAGCCAAAACCGAGCTCGAAGCAGGAACAGAAACGGGAGATGGATCGGGACATGGAGGAGCCACCGGAGCGGAGGACTAGGACCAGAGCCACTCAAGCAAACGAACGCACTTAATTTATGCAATTTGGTTAACAACGTTAAAATAGTAGACGAGGCCAGGAGAGGAGCCCAAGGATGCCAGACATAAATCAAAATGGAAACAATAACCCGCCAGCGCAGGATGAGCGAGATAGCTCCACGCAGAAAAAATCACATTGAGCAAATACTAATGGCTTTATAAATCACAAAGTTATATTTCAAAATGGCAACTGTCGCTGACATTGCAAAATGGAAATGTGATAATTAGAATCTATCAATGTTTTAAATTAAATTTATTTTTAAATGGAAAAACACATATATGTACTAACACTTTTTTTACATTAAAGATGTTCACTCAACTAAAACTAATTTCTTGATCGGATTAAAAAAGGTTTTTGTTGGGTTTGTTAAAAACATTTATCATATTAAGATTTGCAAAGCATCAAGTAGATTATGATAGTGTCAAAAAAATTACCGTAAAAACTAAGTCTGTCATAGCGGAATCCTGTCATGTTTTTTTCTTCCTGTGTACCCACATGTGCGGAGCGAGATGGGTAGATTGGTAACTGTAGCGAAAGGAGTAATAAGGATAATGAAGCGGCAACGTTTGCGGCATGCAACCATGAGGCACTTGCCATGTAAACGATGATGAGCACGATAATGATGGCATTTCAATGAAGACACACACTCTCTGCCTCTCCGCAGTCTGCCTGGCTTTTCCCTGGCTTTCCTGTCACCGCCATCGCAATTTCCATCGTCCCAGCTTTTCCTGGCCCAATATTTGCTCAAATATTGGCTCATTATTTGACATTATTATGGATTAATTAGCTTATTAATTATTTCAGCGTACGGAGTGGGGCCTTCACTTGTGTTTGTGACATGTCGCCGAGATTCGGAAAAAGTTATTAATGTTTCAGAAATTAGTTGAAACAACCGTAAGCTTAATTTATTGCACCGATACGTTTGCTTATATAATAACGATAATTAAATAAACGCATTGCAGATTGATTTGTCTTCTAAATAAAATATAACTAAAAGAGGTTTTAAGTGTTGTACGAATTAAGTAATTATTTTGTGGTATATTAGAGAATACAAAAACGAAGGATAATTTCCCAATTAATATTCAAATAAATTTTCTAACTTGTGATATTAAGAAAGTTTCCAACTATTTTCTGTATATTAGAAACCTGCAAATCGAGGGAGTTCAATGAGTTAGCCGGGTTTCCGCATCGAACCTCAAGTGGGGTCAGTAACCTCTCGCTCGGCTGAATATTCTTTGGGGCTTCGTACTGTGGCTCCCTCTGCCACCCCTTTGACAACTACTTAGTTTGTTGGTAGCTGCGTTATCTGGTTACTTTTGCAAGTTTTCCCCAGCCAGGATTACAACCAGCATCGAGATAGAGTCTGCGTCCAGAGTTGGCAGTTATCCTATTCAGGAAACTTTCCCGTTGTTGTTGGGGCTCTCCGTAGCTGCGCCGTTGTTGTCGCACTAATTTGCGTGACCTTTCGGGAGGTTGGTGGGATAACCAGGTAACCAACTAACCGGAGAACAGCAGCCCGAACCGGGCGGTGCAGGCAGCCAAAGCCTTTTGAATGGCATTTCATTTGCGACGCCTTTCAACGCTAATGCCATGGAAAATGCATAAATTGTGGCATCCAAGTGCCGAGCTTGCGGCCAGAACAACGCTTCAACTAAGATATCAGCTCGTTTAATTTTCCAGCTTATCAGTGCAAGGACTTCACTTGAATGCAGACTGCAAAATGCTTTCAAAGAGCTTCGTTCAAAAAGGGAGAGTATAAATATTTGAAGCAAGGAAGTGAGTTGCTGGGCTTTATTCGCAGGGAATTTTGAATAGAGAATAACGAGTAACTAACTTTTGTATATTATTGAGATGGTAACTAAGAGATTTAACTACTGAACACATAATTATTTATCTAAAAAAGAATTTTGTAAAAATATAATAATTTTTGAGAATATTTACAATGTGAACTAACAAAACATTTTCCCTCAAAATGTTTCTTTACTTTCATTTACTGCAGAATTACTTCTTTTTATACCCTTGCAGGGTATTATAATTTCAGTCAGAAGTTTGCAACGCAGTGAAGGAGTCATCTCCGACCCTATAAAGTATATATATTCTTGATCAGCATCAACAGCCGAGTCGATCTAGCCATGTCCGTCTGTCCGTCTGTCCGTCTGTCCGTCTGTCCGATTATACGCGAACTAGTCCCTCAGTTTTAAAGCTATCTGAATGAAACTTTGCAGATAGTCTTCTATATACTCTCACTCGTACATAAGTCGCAACGAGCCGGATCGGTCAACTATATCATACAGCTGCCATACAACCGATCCGTAAATTTGTAGAAAAAAAATTATAACTTCACTGTTTTTTAACATATCTTGATCAACTCTCGGTTATGAGCTTTCTATATTATTTTAGATTTTCGGATTTAATTTTATAAAAATCGGACTACTATATCATATAGCTGCCATACAACCGATCCTTAAATTTGTTGAAAAAAAATTATAACTTGACTGTTTTTTAACATATCTTGATCAACTCTCGGTTATAAGCTATATATATTATTTTAGATTTTCGGATTTAATTTTATAAAAATCGGACTTCTATATCATATAGCTGCCATAGGAACGGTCGTGAAATTTTCAGAAAAAAAATTATAGCTTTGTCAGTTTTCAACATAATTTGTTCTACTTTGAGATACTAGTTTTTCATATTTTTTCAGAATTTTGTTGAAAATTTCATAAGAATCGGACGACTTTATCATATAGCTGCCATACAAACGATCGGTAAACGGGGAGAAAAATTACATTTTACTTTACATGTAAAAATATGAAAAAATGTAAAACTGTTAAAATTGTGTGTATATGAAAGTAGTTCATAATATAGATTTTAATTTATACAATTGGCATCTGCAAGGGTATACAAACTTCGGCGTGCCGAAGTTAGCTTCCTTTCTTGTTCTTCACTGAACTCGGCTTTGTGTTTAAGCTATCCCAGCATCAAAATGAAGAAGCCAATAAAAGAAATCAAATCGAGAGCAAGTCAAGTGGAAACTGGGATAAGTCAAGTCAACAAAACACACACATTCCCACACACTTTTTATAACAAAATTAGGTAACTTTAAAGCGAGGAGCTTTCCCAGCGGGATAACCCTTTTGAACCGCATTAGGCTATTTGCATACATAAATAAATCAAGCTGATCGAAAACATATTCATAGTGCAAGCCAGCTCTCACTTGCGTACAACAAAACGATTTTCCACTTGACAAAAGCTCAAGTGGCCCACGCCCCCACGTCGGCAGGAGGAAATTCAATCTGTTCTTTCCATTTAAACAATTTTCAAAAAACTTGTTTATAACTCAATTTTTGCCAACACACACACACAAACACACACATGCGAAATAACACTTAAATAAATAAACACAAAAAGTGCTTACCCAATGCCAAAGTTGGAAAATGAACAATTCCATTTTGCGATTGTGAATGTGTTTGTTTGATTGTGAATGGAAATATGGGGTCTGGGGGGCTGGGAGCTGGGGGAATCCCCTTGTCTGAGTTTTGGTTCACACGCATGTAATACACAATTGTTGTTACTGTAGTTTCCATTGTTGTTGCAGCTCTTAACATGGCACGCGAAGAATCCTCCAAAAACGAAATGGATATATCCAGGCGCTTTTAGCGCTCCTTCCTGCCCCACCGCCCCCGCACTCTGTGTGTTTGCCAAAGGATACAACATTGAAATTGCCAAATGGCATTTCATACATCTATATCCATACGTTTGAGTGTGCCTTGTTCAAGAGGCGTGGCCCCGGGTATTTTTTGAGTGCCCTAAAAACTTTTTGCTTACTCGTTTTAACGCAAAATACTTTTTATTTAATTTATGCAAAGGAAATTTTGGGAATGAACTGAACATTGCGATAAATCTGTTATCGAAGGTTTATAAGATATTGCTGTGGTTGAAAAGAAACAGTCAATTAAATTTCTTACAGAGTAAATAGAGATGGTATAGGTTAGAAATAATGTAACACTAAGAAAAAAAACTGGAAACAAATCCATTTTCAGTAAATCGATTGTTTCTAACTAATTTGAAAAATAAGTCGATTTAAATCGATTAAAATCGGTTATACTTTCCAAACAAAAATTTGTGTTTTTTAGGTCTAAAAATAAAATCTTTTATGCATATCATAGAAGATTTTATTATTATTGTTCTTCACTTTTTATCAATGGGATAAAATAAAAAATTTGTGGGTTTCTTCCCTTTTTACATGGCTTCGGGAATGTAACATTTAATAAGTAAAATTTGTTCGAACTATTTTTTTTTTTTTATATGTATAATTTAAACTTTCATATATGTATACAATATATATTTAAATATAATAATTATAGCCTGTAAAGATTTGTATTTACTTTATCCGTGTCGCTTTCCGAGAAGTGTTGGTACTTTTTCGATTAAATCGATTCTGAAAATTTATATTGAATTATCGCATAAAGTCGATTAATGATTATAGAATATATTTTATTTCCAGATCTACTAAGAATCTATTAAATATCGATAAGAACAAGTGATCCCGATATTGTTATCGATCGGTCACGGATGCGAGTTGCTATCACTAATTAGAGAACTAACTTGTGAGACGAACCGTAGAAAATAAACTTGTGACAGGAAAAACTTTTGAACCTCGAAAGAACCAATAAAGAGAAGAGAGAGTGAAGAATAAAAAAAAGATACGAATTTTTCAAAAGAAACTTATTATAGGCTTATGCTTTAATGGTTTTACTTACTTTATGTTTCTTGTATATAATGTAATTTGTATTACTTGGGCTTAAAAATATATGCAAAACTATATACAACTGATAACAAAATAAATCCGGCACTATATTATTTCATTTTTATATTATGAAGAGCATCCCTTCGATTTCGTTATCAAATATGAAATGACTTCACTTTAAAATATGCTTGCCACAAAAAGCGGGGGATTGTTAATGCCTCTCTTTCGGGTTCCATCATTCGTATTCATATCTGTTATTGACATTTTATGCATGACATTCTTTTACTTGCGGCGCGTATCGGTGCTCCGGTTCCCGTTTTCCATCCCTTTTGGCTTTCAGCATTTCAGCATCCTTATCCCATGTCAAGAGAGCAGCGGGCAAAAAGTTGGCCTGAAAATGACGCGAGTTGTCAACGTGAATTAAAATAATTGATTTATTTTAACGCAAGTTAAGCGAATAAACAAACCGAGGGAGTGGT
>VNJS01011884.1:0-16415 GCA_008042575.1 Drosophila watanabei | reverse complement strand
GCGGCGAGCCGGTGCGTGGCGTTCATTCCCCTGCTGGACGAGGGTGTCTCCATTGCATGCGCCCATACAGGGGCAGCATACAGCAGAGTTGCTCTCGTCACGCTCGTAAGAAGGAGTCTGCTAGCCTTTTTGGGTTCATCATTATCCGGTATAGAGCTCTGAGCGATGTTGATGCCTTCTGGCTGGCATACGCGAGGTGCTCACGGAAAGAGAGCCTGGTATCCAGCATCACTCCAAAGTATTTAATCGATTTAGACGAGCTAATCGATGCGTCACCTACCCTAAACGTCGCGGTCTCGACCTTCTTGCGGCTATTCACGAGTACGGCTTCTGTCTTCTGCGGCGCAAGTTCCAGGCCCACGCTGGACAGCCACGAGCAAATGGCCTCGATGCACCAGTTACAGATAACTTCGGCAACAGAGAGCTCCTTGTCAACAACGACCACCGCAATGTCGTCGGCGAAACCCACACGCTCGGTCCGACCGGGCAGAGAGAGGCGCAGCACCCCGCCATACATGACGTTCCAGAGAAGTGGAGCCAGAACGGATCTCCACAGGAGAGCTCCACCGATTCCGAACCCTCGTTACTGGCGAATTCCAGCGTGCGGTCCGAGAAGTAGCTGCGCATCATCCACAGGAGGTAAGGGGCGACTCCGAAACTGGTTAGAGCCTCCATGATGGAGTCCCATCTAGCCGTGTTAAAGGCATTGCGGATGTCCAGAGTGACAACCAGGCAATACTCTTTTGAACCGCCTTTCCAACGCTTGGCAGCGATTGCCGATTTTGCTTTACGCCTTACGAAAGCCAAATTGTGTATCCGAAAGGTCGCCTGCCGCACGGATCGCCTTCTCAAGGCGTGTGCCGATTAGGTGTTCTAACACCTTGCCGACACCGTCGATGAGGCAAATTGGTCTAAACGACGCAGGGTCATCCGGGGGCTTTCCGGGTTTCGGCAGCAGCACAAGACGCTGCAGTTTCCATCTGCGCGGAAAGACGCCTTCGAGCAGGCATCTGGAGAACAATTCCGCAAAGAGCTCAGGGTGGAGGGACAGCGCGAGCCTTAAGACCCTGTTGGGGATGTTATCAGGGCCCGCGGCCTTTGACTCCTTAACCCTGGCGGCTGCCTTCAGAACCTCATACACCGTAACCGTAGCAAAGCCAGTCAAGGAGACTCCGATATGGGGGAACGATGGGACATCCATCCTAGGGAACAGGTGGTCTACTATTCTCCTTAGGCTCTCGGTCGCTAGCGGAGCAAGCTGTCTGGAGCAGGTTATGCGCTTGACAACCGTCTTGTAGGCGCTGCCCCACGGGTCGTGGTCCGCCGAGTCGCAAAGTTCGAGGAAGCACCTGGATTTACTAGCCCGGATAGCCGCTTGCAGTGCTCTGCGGCAGGCTTGATACTCCAGCCTTTTATCCAGGAAGGAAGGGGTTCCATACGACCGCTGGTACCGTCTTCTTGCCCGCACTTCTGTCCAGTCACTCCTGGCAACGGCTATCGACCGATTCCACCAGAACACCAGCTCACTTCTCCTTCTCTTACACTTTTTGCTTCTCTATATCATATTTTACTGCTAGAATGCCAACATTTCTGTGGATGTTTTGATTTTGAATATATCTGGGACCTCAGTGATAATATTCAGGATCTTTGATTGAGCGCGCTGTATGATGTCTATATTGGTTCTGCACGCATTTCCTTAAAGCTAGGAGCCAGACTTCCAGATTGACCTAAGAGTAGAGTTGTAGCCCAGAATACGCCCGTCAGATAGCAACTTCTCGACTATCATGAGGTGGCTGGCTAGTTGGGATATTGCACGGACTGGGCATCTAAAGCGGCTGAGGATCGCAGTATCGTCGGCAAAGGTGGACTTCGATAGCCGAGTCTCGTGGGAATATCCGGTGTGTAGAGGACGGGTAGAGTTGGTCCAAGTGCGCTTCCTTGCTTGAATCCAGCTTCGATTTTGTAGTTGACGAATGTTGTTGTATTGCACCTCACTGCGAAGACTCTGTTGTATAGATACGACTGAAGTAATTTAGGAGTTTACCCAGGCAAATGAGTTTTGATTTTATGCATGAGACCGTTGAGGCAGACGCGGGGGAGAAACGTCGAAGAATATAGCGTTGCAATGTTCTCTATGGTTACCTCCCACGACTCCATGTTCTTCGCTGAAACCAAATTAATGAGCTGGGATAATGTTATGAGCTTCCATATATGGTATTATTATTAGGCATGATATTAAACTTTTTGGTCTGAAGATGAATAGGTATTTTTTTTTTTTTTTTTCGTAGCCGTGACTAATGATCCGATTGAAGATTTTAAAGATGACCCCATGAGCAATAACAGTTCGGAAGTTTTAGTATAATTTTTGGGATTATTCAGTTGTAGCTAAGTGATAATGATTTTAGGTTGAATTTGTAGTAGAACAAAAGGACTTACACCAGGATTCCGCTGGAATACGCCCCTGAGATGGGAGGCAAATTTTTCGGCTCTGTCTGTGTCGCTGCGGGCTCGCCAACCTAAAGAATTTCTTATCGGGATTTCGGTTTCAATCGGAGAGCTTAGATTTCAGTGAGCCCTCCCCAAAGGATGTTTTGTACTTTTTGGCGAGACTTTCTCAATTTATCTTAGCTGTGCCTTTTCGGCATCTTGCATCAGAGCCCAGTTTAGTTTGCGGGTGGCTTCATTCATGCTTCATGCCGATCAGATGGTTTGTCACGCCCGTCGCAAACGCCGCTTTTTTAAAACAAACTCCTCAATTTTCAGTTTGTTTTGAGCTTCTTTATTTGCATATCCTTACGTTGTGGTGTTGAGATCCTGGCTTCTTTGACGAGTACCGCATTCAGGACGGCTTTAGAACAGTCAATGTCCGTTTTGATATTGAACTGGGGGGTTAGTTGAATGTGGGAACTCACATACTTCATCCAGTTAGTTTTGTACGACGTTGGCCTGTAGGGGTGGCCCGTAATTTCTGGGCTTTGAAGAAGGGTTTTTAACAATGGCTTTACTAATAAGCGTAAGTGGGAAGTTTTTTGTCACAGCGAAATCAATTAGATCTGTTACCTTTGTGGGATCTGCAGGCCAATGCGTGGGGCTACCAGGAGAAACGTAGTCCAATTTGTTTCTGTATACGTGCATTGTAAAGTTGCCTTCCTTTGCGAGTGTCGAGGCCTGATCCCTAGTGCGTGTGCTTGGCGTTGTAGTCTCCAGCAGCTGAAACGATCCTCAAGAGAGTTGTAGAAATCCATGAATTGACCTTCAGAGATTTTAAAGAGAGGTGTGCAATAGCGATTTAAGGGTTGCCGTTTCCTGACTGCACTTTTATGGCAGTCAAACCTTAGGTGTTTGATGCTTACTCTTACTAAGATGCCGATGCTGCCGTGGGCTTTATTATCTAGTTCATCTGTGCGGTAGAAGGTATAACTCCTTATATGAAAGTTCTATCTGCTTGTGAGGTGCGTTTTAACAAACAGCATGGCATCAATGTGATTTACATTCAGGAATTGTTATACCCTTGCAGGGTATTATAATTTCAGTCAGAAGTTTGCAACGCAGTGAAGGAGTCATCTCCGACCCTATAAAGTATATATATTCTTGATCAGCATCAACAGCCGAGTCGAACTAGCCATGTCCGTCTGTCCGTCCGTTTCTACGCAAACTAGTCCCTCAGTTTTGAAGCTATCTGAATGAAACTTTGCAGATAGTCTTCTATATACTCTCACTCGGACATAAGTCGGAACGGGCCAGATCGGACGACTATATCATATAGCTGCCATACAAACGATCCGTGAATTTTTAGAAAAAAAATTTTAATTTCACTGTTTTTGATTATATCTTGACCAACTCTCGGTTATGAGCTTTATACATTATTTTAGATTTTAGGATTAAATTTCATAAAAATCGGGTGACTATATCATATAGCTGCCATAGGAATGATCGGGAAATTTGAAGAAAAAAGAATTATAACTTTGTCAGTTTTCAACACAATTTCTTCAACTTTTAGATACTAGTATTTCATATTTTTTCAGAATTTTGTTGTAAATTTCATAAAAATCGGACGACTATATCAAATAGCTGCCATACAAACGATCGGTAAAAAATGTAAAACTGTAAGAAATGTAAAACTGTAAAAAATGTAAAACTGTAAAAAATGTAAAACTGTAAACTGTATGAATATGAAAGTAATTCATATTATATTATATTGGGATAGATTATAATAGATACAACTGGAATCTGCAAGGGTATACAAACTTCGGCGTGCCGAAGTTAGCTTTCTTTCTTGTTTTATTTCAAGTTTATGCCGTGAAATTACGTTGGCATTCCGCATGGATATACGTAGATGGGCCATTGATTAATTGGACTGTTGTGCTACAAGCAACTGCATCTCTTCAGCTCCTTGTACACCAAACAGCCTCTGTAGTTTGCCGTATGGTTTTCTCCGCAGTTCCCACATTTTTTTGTACCTGGGTCTTCTTTGTTAGCAGGGCAGTGTGCGGAATTGTGGAAGTCTCCGCAGACTACGCAGACTGACCGAAGGGTGCAGAACGTCCTGGTGTGTCCATACTCCCGACAATTTGTGCAGTGTACTGGACCATTGCGTTTGTGGGGTTCTTCCACGGTGATCCTCCGATGCAATAAGAACTGCAGCTTGTAGATCGGGTGCACTTCATTTTCCTTTAAGGTTTTGCTGTCTGGCGCGTGCTCGACCTTGAAGAGTGGTTGCGGCTTTCGGTTTTTGTTGATAATGTTGCTGGCATTTTTAGCAGAGAATCCCTTGTCTTTAAGGGCTTCTAATATCTCAGAGGGGGCGACGTCAGGTTCGATTCCTTTCAGTACTACTTGTGGTCCTTTGCTGCTTTTCAGTTGGTAGGTGTAAAAGTTATTTTTTGTTTTCTCGGCTCAGCTTGGCTCTCAGCATCTGCTAAGAGAGAAAATCTTTTGGTATTGTTGGAACTCCTTGCTTGTTCGTTGGATTGGATGATACGGTTCATCTTTGGTTTGTAACCAATCGTGTTTTGCAGACTAAGCTTACGCTTAATCTGGATGTAGCGATCCATACCGGTCTGTCTGGCCGGAACCGCTTGTTGATTATCGAAGTTTACGGTTTTTGTTGCTCTTGCAGTTGGCGATAGAGCCGTTGACACCGATTTTGCAATATCGGTTGTTTAAGTTGTTGCCATTTCTTTTGCCGAGGTAGCAGAAATTGAAGCACTGTTGTTGGTGCGTCTTCCATAGAAGCTGGTGGTGGTGGGGTCTGGCATTGATAGCTCCAAGATGTAGGAGTCGGAATTAGTAGGGCTCATGAAAGAGAGCGCGCTATCGGGTTTTCGACGGCCAGGAAACCTGGGTTTCTCTTTGTAGACGTTTTTTCTACTTCGGTATCGCGTATTGAGAAATTCGAATAACCGTTTCTTTGGTTAACGGAGCTTCTACGCTCTTTTTCTCAGATTATGAAGTGCTCAGCAAAAAAAGTATTTTCGGCCCTTCATTTCACAGACAGAAAGGTAACTCGGGGTAGAAAGCGAGCCACAACCCAAAAGTTTGATGCCTTATTCGTTCGTAAATCGAAAAAAGATCCATTTCTATCATCAAAAAAACGACATGCAGGCATCAGTTACCAGTCGCATAATTAGAAATAGACTAATTGTAAATGGTTTAAAGGTACCTTTTGCAAGAATAGTTCCATATCTAGGCACAAAGAATATTGAAAAAATACTCATATATGGTCTGATGAAACCAAAATTAATATTTTTGGATCAGACAGAATGGTATATGTTAGACGAAGGAAAAATTCAGCTTTCAATCCGAATCATACAAAAAAAAAAAAAAACAATTAAACATGGCGGAGGAAACTTGATGCTATGGGGATGCTTTTCCTCGTCTGGAGTAGGGCCAATTTTTGAGATAAAGGGAAAAATGTGTTGCCTAGACTATCTCAACATACTAAAGGTTAAGAGGTTATGCTGCCCTATGCCGAAAATGAAATGTCGCTGAAGTGGGAGTTTATGCAGGATATAACCCCAAACATTCGTCCAAATTAGTCAAGAAATGGGTCCAGGACACACAGATAAATTTAATGGAGTGGCCCGCTCAATCCCCTGACTTAAACCCAATTGAGCATTTATGGGGCATACTAAAAAAAAAGAATTTGAGGCTTTAAGCCCAAAAATAAGAAATAATAGTGGGAGATAGTGCAATCAGAGTGGTATGCCATTAATCCTTCAATTTGCGCCAATCTGGTTGCTTCCATGCCTCGTCGGTGCTCTGCTGTTATAAAAGCTACAGGCTGTACCACTAAATATTGATAAACAAGCTATACAATTAAAAAAAAAGGCGTGAAGTGAATTTTAGCGTTTTGTTTCTATTGTTTTTTCCAAGGGAAACAAATATAATTAATTTTTTTAAATTGTTAAACAATTCTATAAAATTTTTGAGTTAATTATTATAACATATATTTAAATATATGTTAACAAAAAAATAATTCATTTATAATCGAATACGCGTCTTATGAAATAAATAAAACTAACTGAAGCAAAGAGTTTGTTTCTATTATTTTTTCCACGACTGTATATATTGGAGAAAGAACTCAACTCGGAGCTCTTGAAAAACACGTCCATCCCCGTCGAAGACTAAGAATGGAACGAATACTTGTAATTAATGTAGACTTTTATTATGAGCAAGAAAATGCAAGTCCGAAATAATCATTATTGTTGATTTTTTTTCGCTTATTAACAATCATTATCACGTGATTTAAAATAAAATATTTACGGTCCCTGAAAAATACATTTTTAAATTTGTTTTAATATTTTTTTAATTAGGTATTTAAATATATGGGCCATGTGAGTTGTTGGAAAGCAGGGGTTCGTTTTTCGGGTATATGAGCACAATTATCTAAAAATGGCGTGATGCGCTAATTCTGACAGCAGATTCAAATTCTACGCCCCAAATTACTAAAAATTACCTCCAGCTTTCCAAAAACTACACCATGTTAATTTAACCTGTGTGTAGAAAAAAATGCAAAACCTCATAACATATATTTTTTTTCGTAATCGTAGTTCACTTAATAGATAATATGATCACATCCGGTAGGGAGACACATGTTTTCCGACATGCCCCGTCCACCGCGCTTTGGACTTATTAAATTAAAAAAAATTTTAATCCAATAAATCAATTTATACGTTGTATCTTTTAACTAATATTTTTAAGTGCACTTTTCGGGACTACAAGGTAAGAACCCGCCTTAAGGTGCGGTCATCATCTATTTTAGGACTTTCGACATGGTTTATCACGACAAGAGTGCATCGATTACTTAAATCTTTGTAAGACAATTAAGATCGGCAACATACCGTGAGCTAATGGCATCCGTAGAAATTGTATCCAGTTGCACGACTGGTCGTAAAAAGATTTTTTTCTTGTTGGATCCAAAACGTCGAATTAATGGGCCAAGCGCCATAAAGCCCTTATTGGGCTACCATGATTTTTTTTATTCCCCCATTTTATTAAAATTTCGTTGTCGACTTATTTTATTGTCAGAATATGCTGTTAAACCGGAACGGAATAAATACTTTGAAAATTGTCGGGCGCATGCCACACGTATAAATCATGTTAGGAAAAAAAACATTTAAAAACAATAAAGCCGTTTTATATTATAAATATTTGCTTTTTCATTACTAGGCCAGAAATATAAGCAAAAATTATGCAAAACGCTCTCCTATAAAGTGTCATTTTAAGAGATGGTTTACACGATACCTCAAAATCTTTTAAACCATTGAAAATTGGCTTATAACCTCTTATTATATTATTATACCATTGCATGATAATAATATATTCGCCTAAAGTTTGAAACTCAGTGAAAAAGTCAATTCCGACCTTATAAAGTCCGATAAACAGCAGAGTCGCTCTGGCCATTTCGGCGTGTACGCTTCTACTCAACTAGTTTTTCAGTTCAGTACCACATGTTCTACATAATTTATAGATATTATTTATGGCAAAAGAAATTTGTAGACTTTTTTCATTACGGCACCTGGCCCTCTCACAAAATAAAATAAAATTAAAGTGAAATCGGTAAATGTGGCAAATTAATATTACTTTACATGTAAAAAAAATTGGGGAAAAAATGGAAAACTGTAAAAATAAAATATATATGAAAGTAATTTATATTATATTAGATAGTGATCGATTATAATTGATCCAATTGCAATCTTCAAGGGTATACAAATTTCCTTTCTTGTTTTTAAATACTTTTTATTTGTTTTTATTATTATTTTTCTTTTTTTGTAGAACCAGAACTTTTTGAAGATGACCTCTTTGGTGAACCGTCTCAACCAGCTGAGCAGAATGACAAGGAAGCTACAATAGATAACATTGAGGATGATTCCGACAATGATGCTATTGAGAATTTTAATGCCCTTCCGTCGCCGGCAACATCGTGCATAAACTCAATCATAGACGAGAAGGGAGGTAATTATTAAATGAAAATGAGTATATATGTATATTTATTTAACTGAAAAAAAAAAAATAATTTTTTGAAGAATCAACAAATGAACACGCCGATGTGTCTGAAAATGTGCAACTAAATGAAATAACACTTGTACAAAATGATGATGAGGGATTCGCTCTAGCCCCAATTGATGCAACTGTGTATAAAGGCATAACAAAGGCCAAACGCAAAAGGAAACTTATTATTGATGAAATAAAAAATATTTCTGGAGAAGAAATGAAGGCTCAATTAGCCGACACTTCAGACATATTGACTACTCTAGATCTTGCTCCACCTACAAAAAGGTAATTTCTTTATTTTATGTAGTCATAACACAATAATTTAAATTTTCTGTTGCAGGCTCATGTATTGGAAAGAAACTGGAGGGGTAGAAAAACTGTTCTCGTTGCCATCAAGATCGATACCGGCACGATCATTATTTAATAACTATAACCGACAATTATTATCACATTCAACATTCTTTGAAGATTTTTCAAGTGTTGCTCCTATGGATATTCTTGCATTGGAATTTTATTCGCAAGATAAGGAGAATTCATTGATTATCTTAACTAAAAAAGGACGCAAACGAAAGAGTGAACTCTCTACTCATCACTTAACGGATCTTGGGACAGACTCGCTTGTTCAAAGCCTTGATGCTCCCGACGTTTTAAGAGAAGATAAATCATTGGGGTTATCTGTGGCATCTTTAAACCTTGCAACAAAGCAGCAAGAATCTCTTGTTGGTCAAAATGAGTCAACTTTATTCGATAACATGCGAAGTCCAGAGCTGTTATCATTTAATGACATTGATCAGTTTTCATCAATAAATGAACTGCCATTAACACCGAGAAATACAAATCAAGACATCGGAGACGATTTCAATCACGGAGACTCAACGCCACATGAATTGGATCACGGCCAAACAACTCCCCAGCATACAAGTATTGAAGAAATAGACAACATCCCACAGATACCCACAAATCAAATGGGTTCAATTTTAAAAGAATCTGCTGCGGAGCCTAAATTGGATGAAAACTATTCTTCAAAGGGATGGAACAACTATGAACATTCAACTTTCGCTGGTCAAGTAAGTTTATTCTAAGAATTAATACATAAATTAATCTGTTTGTGTGTGTGTGAGGAGGCTTAAATGCCAAATAGTACATAAACTAATTTCCTGTGAGTCGTCGCAACTAGCACTTGAACTAGGTGGACTGAGGTTGAGGTTGGTAGAGTAAAATGCTTTTGAGTTGAATCCAATTACTGACTTTATTGGTAAAAATAAACCGATATTTATAGCTAAAAGTGGTTAACATATATGCTACTGTTTACAGAATTTAGTGTGAAAGAGTAATATAGGTTGCTGTGTTGCTTATCGAATATGCGGAAATGAGACCATTGTCCCGTTTCATTTCATCTTCGTCAGCAGAATATACATATGCGCTTGACCTGGTAACTTTACTTTGACATAGCTCCGACTGACGAATTTCAAATTATGTATTATTGTTATTGTCGTAATTACGGACGCGACTTAACACCCGGCTTGGCGAATGACAGCAGCTTTTGTCTCTTCCATCCCTCCAGAAAGACCACCTTCTCCAGGCACTTGGAGTACAGGGTTGCGAACTCCCTCGAGTGTGGCGCTATTGATAGCTTTAAGACCTGTTGGGTACATATTCCGGCCATTGCGACTTCTTGGGGTTCACGCTCCTTCCCATGCGAGTCACCGAGTCAGCTTCTGAAACGCGCTTGGTTTCATTGTCACCGGAGCTTCTATCGGGAAAAGCGCCTGCACGATGTCATCCAAGGCTTTTGGGTCCGCTGGAGCTGTACTGCCCGCTTTTAGCCCTATGACAACGTTCCCTATGGCCTTCTTAAGTGCTTTCCTCGCCGAATTGTAAGCCTCACCGCACTCGGCAACTCGTGAAGAGCCACGGGCTCGAAGGTAGTTGGACCTGAGGTTTGCGATCGCGTCTCTCCAACAGAACACTGGCCCACGGTGCCTCTACAACGAGCCTCTCTGACGGATACTTCGCTCACAAGCATGCTCCATGCATCTGCAATCCGGTTTGAAGCCTCGTTTGCTCAACCAGACGCTTCTGCCGACATCCCATCCAGCGCATTTGCAAATGCCAGAGTGCACAACGAGTCCGGCTGGTAGGCTTTAATGGGCTGCGTGCTCAGGTATTGCGAGGAAGCTCTGTGCAGCCCCCTTCTAAAATTGTTTGCCCTATCTTTAGAAAACTGAAAAAAAAAAACCTGTAACTGTAAGGGTATCTCAAAGTTATAGACTATTCCGAAACTCTTCGAGAATGTAATAACTCCTCATTTGCAGCACTTGTGCAGATCCGTCATTTCCCCATATCAGTATGGATTTATGAGGCGGCGACTACAATTCTACCTTCAAGCCGATGTGATTTACACGGACCTTAGTAAACTCGACCTAATCGGGTTTCCGGTTGATCACAGAACTCAAAAGGTTCTGTTTAAAAATGCTCTCTTCAAATTCCTTAGTGTCACATCTGGCGTCCCACAAGGTAGCCACCTCGGCCCATTGCTGTTTACATTGTTCATCAATGACCTTCCGCTAGTTTTAAGCAACTCTCGTGCTTATGTACGCTGACGATGTTAAAATATGCATGCAGTATAAGGACAGCTCCTGCCAGTTGGACTTACAATCGGATCTTAATCATTTTCAGGCATGGTGTCATGCTAACCTATTACATCTCAACAGCTAAAAGTGCAAACTGATGACATTTTCACGTGTCACTCCCCAGTATGCCACTTATATGCTAAATGATTGCGCTTTAGAAATAATAACTCTCGATCCTAAAATTTCGTTCTCTGAACATATTTTCTGCATGGTTAATAAAGCCAGAGGCGTGATTGGATTTGTAAAAAGGTAGCCGAAGGCATTCGATTTTCCTTATGTAACTAAGAGTTATTTCACTTCATTAGTTTGGCCCATTTTGGAATATGGTTCTTGCATTTGGAGTTCTAGTTTTGGAATCCATATTAACCGCATTGAGTCTGTCCAAAAAGTTTTTTTGCTGTTCGCCCTACGTGGCTTATTCTGGGATGCCGACCTTAGATTACAGTCTTAGTCTAGTACTTTTCTCTTAATTAACCTTTCTTCGCTAGCTAACCGTAGAACGATGCTTGACGTCGTCTTTCTAATAAGCTAATACATGAAGACGTGGAGAGCCCCTATCTGCTAGGTCAGCTCAATTTCCACGTACCGCGACTAATATCCAGATTCTTAATCCCTTATTTATTGGTCACTGTAGGAAAGAGTTTGAAGTGCATAAACCCTTTAGGGTTTTATGCGCAGATCACAACAGCCTCTTTGATTATTTTATTGGAAGTGATAGTCAACTTAAACTTAAAACGGTATTGCTTGCAAAATTAACTTGTATGTAGTATGTAGTATCTTAGCAAAATATAATTTTCCTCGTACTCTCCTTCATTTTCTTTCTCACGCGTCTGTATATAAATATATATGTATGTATATATATATATATATATATATATATATATATATATATATATATATATATATATATATATATATATATATATATATATATATATATATATATATATGTATGTATATATAAATATGAGCATGAGCATTTTGTATCATGTCTGATATAATATAAAATACTTTCATTTTAAAATTATTCTTACAGTTTTACATTTTTTTACATTTACAGCTGTACATGTTCCTCCACATTTACCAATCTTCCATATGGCTATGTGATATATTCGTCCAAATTTAATGAAATTAGTACTCATATCTCAGAGTAGAAGATATGTTGAAAACTGGCAAAGACATATATCTTTATACCCTTGCAGGGTATTATAATTTCAGTCAGCAGTTTGCAACGCAGTGAAGGAGACATTTCCGACCCTATATTGATGATCATTGTTTTTTAATATTTAGAATAAAAACTTATTATTCGTCCTGAAGCTGTTGGTTTTTTGTACCATTGTCTGTTGATAAGTCAATCCAAATGTGGTAATTGTCTGTCTTCTACTAGTTAGTTCTACTAGTTGATCTTTATATTTCTATGGAACGAATTTAATGTGTCAATAGTTTTTTGGATATCCGTGTCTTTTATCATCGCGAATAGGTCGTCTACGTACGTATTTTGTTAATAATCTTTGTCATTGTGCGAGCTTTTTAAGTGTATTATCCAGTAATTCTTCCGTTGTTATATCGGCATTAATTGACGATGCAGAGGATCCCATAGGCATGCTTTTTGACTGCGTGTAAATTTAAAAAGCGGTTTTCTTTTATGCAAAAACGAACTATGTCCATAAAAATCGGCTTTGGTATTTTAGTGTGGTCCTTGATTTTTGTCAAATTTGTTCCTTATTGTGTATAAAATTGAGTACTCGGAAAGAGTGCGACATATGTTTTGGTAACTCTTTTTTTGAATTCCTCTGCATTTTTATACTCTTGCAGGCTATTATAATTTTAGTCGGAAGTTTGAAACGCAGTGAAGGAGTCATCTCCGACCCTATAAAATATATATTTTTGATCAGCATGAACAGCCGAGTCGATTTAGCCATGTCCGTCTGTTCGTCCGTTTCTACGCAACTAGTCCCTCAGCTTGAAGCTATCTAAATGAAACTTTGCAGATGTCTTCTATATACTCTCACTCGTACATAGGGAACGGGCCAGATCGGGCGACTATATCATATAGCTGCCATACAAACGATCCATTAATTTGTGGAAAAAAATATACTGTTTTTTAACATATCTTGATCAACTCTCGGTAATAAGCTATATTTATAATTTTAGATTTTCGGATTTAATTTTATAAAGATCGAACAACTATATCATATAGCTGCCATAGAAATGGTCCGGAAATTTTTAGAAAGAAATTATAACTTTGTCAGTTTTCAACATAACTTCTACTTTGAGATACAAGCATTCTATATTATTTCAGAATTTTATTTTAAATTTCATTAAAATCAGACGACTATATCATATAGCTGCCATACAAACGATCGGTAAATGTACCTCCACATTTTACTTTACATGTAAAAAAAAAAAAAAATAAATCTGTAAAAGTAAGATTTAATTGAAAGTATTTCATTTTTAAATAGAAAGGGTGACATTATAAATAATGCAATTGAAATCTGCAAGGCTATACAAACTTCGGCGTGTCGAAGCTAGCTTCCTTTTCTGTTTATGTGTTATTTTGAAAGTAAATTAAAAGTGAAATTTTGAAATAAAAAAAATTCTTCTATCTAAAATAAAATAAACTATGTGGATAACTGACAAAGTTACAGTTTTCTTCTAAAAATATCCCGATTGTTCCTATGGAAGCTATATGATATAGTAGTCCGCTTTCTATAAAATGTAATCCTTTCTGAGAAATTCAACGTCATATCCAGAAATGTGGAAGTGTAGTTTAGTTTCAGAATTTCGCTTAATTTTTTTTTTTTGTTGAGCCGGAAATCGATACTACAGCTTCTTAAAGATCGATAAATGCAATACAAAATGCATGACTGTAAATGTTAAACTGTAAATATGAAGCTCTGCTCCGATTATCGTAAAAATGTACCAATTTCAATTTTAAAAACTGAAACCGGTACTCGCGTTCTCTATTTCTTAAGATTTTTGCGAATTGCAGAACGTAATCCTTTGTCTGGCCGAAACGAAAGTAAGTGATTTTTTTAGATTAAATCGGATAAAATTGTTTACTCAGTAGTCTATTAACGTTTTTTAACACTACCACAAGATGATTGTGGCACTAAGGTATTCTATAAATTATGACCCCACCTCCGATTTGACCAAAAAATTTTTGCCGTCGGCATCAAAATATTCGATTTGGTTGCTAGGGTTGACAGACAGTTGGCGGAATAAATCAGTTTAGGACGGAAGTTGGCATTGCTTTGTTGCTTTTCCATATATATATATATATATATGTACATATATATGTATATTTTATATATTTTTAGTTATATGATTTTAGGTTTATTATTAAGTTGCAATTTGCAAGGGTGTGCACACTTTGTCGTGCCAAAGTTACATTCTTTTCCTGTTAAAATTTTTAAGAGAGCAGGGTTTTTTCCACCGGGAAGGGAGAATCCGGTATTCTGTGGTATGGGACTTCCATTGTTCAACTAGCTGGACTCCGAGATCTTCTAATACCGGTAACTAAAGATAATATTAGTTAATATTATTTTAATCAAAAGTTTGCGGCATTAATCTGCATTGACATCCGAGTTTATTCAACCATGTCCTTTGGTGTTGATACTGACTTTTTTACTATTGTCTAGAGAGGCTGTAAATGAAACAAGCGTCTGACGTTGTTAAGTTGATATTTCAAACTGAATTTATTTCTTAAAATCCTAGCTTAGGTAGCTAACATGAGAATGGAAAGTCCTTATCTCTAGACCCACGGATCGGTATATCTTCGACCGCGGGAAACCTTTTATGGTCTTTATCTTTACCATGTGGTGACCACTCGCAGGAGGTCATATAACCCACCAAGCGTTCTAGGTACCTAGCTGAGTTAGGTATGCACACATTTGCTAGAGTGCAGGACATCTGAATCCCAGACGCAACAATATGGTGTTGTTTTATTGCTTAAACCTAGACAGGCTCTTATCTCTTATATATATATTTATATTTGTGTGTTCTTTCTGAACATTCTGCCAAAGGCCCGGCAAGCTTGACATTTAGTTAACAATATATTTTATTTTTGACATTTGTGGAAACGATTTAGTGGACTGTAAATTTTATAATTTTTAACATATTTATATATATTTTTTTACTTAATTATTTGACATTAAATTCCTGGCAACGGGCCGGCAAAAGTTATGGCTTCCAATCTTTGCCTAATCAAACATTTTTTTACAAAGTATATTATCAAAACTGCCATAACTATCAAAGAAAATATAAGGCCAGCATGTCCGGAAATATGATGGAAATGCAAATCCTTCAATTGTGGATGGTTTTCTTTAAGCTCTTTAATTTCTTTCTTTAATTTATCAATTTCAGTTGTATGATTTAATGGGGTTAATTTTAACGGATCCCACATAATTTTAGGAACTTCACTAGCATCCCCTATGTTTGGTGTTGACAGAATCTGTTCACTTTCCGATTGAATATTATAATGTGCTATTAAAATTTTGTCATCCGTTCTTGCAGTACAATACGACGCAATACTGAAGATCCCTTGCTCAGGCAGCTCCCACAACTCCATTTGAGAGCCAGTACATTGCACCCTTATTTTGGTATCAAGCGGAACCTTAAACAGCCAACTACTCTTCTTTTCCAATTCTACCCAGTAACTTGTGGAACCAACTATTATGTTATATACACAATTTGAAGCTCTATTTGGTTATAACGGTTGAACCTCACATGCGTTATCATTCGCGGAGTTCCAGGGCCAACTTCCCTTGCATGTCCTTTTACCTTGCTGCCATTTTTGACATTGATTTAAGGTTGCTTCACTCATTAAATGATACGAATCGATTTCAAAATTATAAATCAAATATTCGGAAGTTATGTGTACCATTATCATTTGTTCTATACTCCTAATGGGCAACGGAATTAACCTGAACAATTTAGACGGATGCCTACTAAACAAAGGCACCTTTGCACTGATGATTAATTTATTCTCTATTAATAATCCCCTCCTTCAGCTCCGTTCCTGACCTCTTCCCTGGAATTACTAGATTTTCAGACAGATTTTCCTGAATTTCTCACTTTTAAGCTGATTTGGCCTAAGGATGTTTATAATCAGCCTTCCGTGATTAATATCAATCAAAAGGTTTATAATCCCTGATTGGACTTTCTCACCTTCTTCAATCAATGATTGAAGCTGTTTGGTTACCATAAAGAATTTTATCGATTCTTTGTACACATAGTAATTCTCCTTAAGAACTTCTGTCATGTTCTCAATTCTTACTTGCATGC
>VNJS01011867.1:0-19003 GCA_008042575.1 Drosophila watanabei | reverse complement strand
AGATTATCACCCAAAAATGCCAAGACTTAACTGGAAATATATAATAGTTTCTTCTAATTCTAAATTTATGGATGATTTCAACAAGCGATTCAGTAATCTCTAGAGTTATGTGTCATTCAATTTGTAGTACATTAAAGACCAGAGTCCTTAAAGGGGATATGTCCCCACATATATTTGCTTCTTCGACAAGGCTTAATGCCTTGGACAATGCGTCAGTTTATGAACAGAATCCCATGACGTGGCTCAAAGGAGCTGGGAAAACGGTTGTTCGTGGAATGCAGAGTCACTAATTGAGTATGCATTCGGAAAACATTCGCAGCAGAGCCGCAAAAACTGCTGTCAGTCACAAAGCGGCGAAAGGACAGAAGGAATATGTATATTCGTTCGAAGCGCACCTGCATATTCCGTGCATCTGTGTAGTCCAGAGGATATCCGTTTGTGCGGCCGCTTCCGCCGGCTTCCGCTCCTGCTCCTGGTCCTGGGCCTGGT
Source organism: Drosophila watanabei (assembly GCA_008042575.1). NCBI lineage: Eukaryota > Metazoa > Arthropoda > Insecta > Diptera > Drosophilidae > Drosophila > Drosophila watanabei. The sequence continues at coordinate 18,514 of VNJS01011867.1, read as the reverse complement.
CCGGATCCTGCTCCTCCTCGCTGCGCCGTGCAGACGAGCCTCGTGGCACACAGCAAAGTTAATAACACCGGACAAAACCACGCTGTGGCTTTCATCATTCTGAAAAAAAAACGGAGAAAAAAGGTCAAAAAGGCATTTACAAATTTGCATGTAATGCAAATTGGTTGTCTTACAAAAAAAGCGTATGTTTTTCATCACGATTTATTGCAAACATCGAAATATAAATATTGATACAAGACTCTTTGCCAACAACATAGGTGGCTAAAGCCCTGATGGGGGCAATGCAAATTAATTATGCAACGAAGTTACTCGTTAACGAATTACTTTCCAGGCAAATCATCTATATGCACAATAAACCAGACGAAACACTGCCCTGCAGAATGGTCTAATGGTTCGACTAAGCCAAGTCCCCCACGGTGCAGGGTATCTGATATGCGTCAAGTTTTGAGCACGATGGTGTGTTCATTTGCATGGAAAATTAAGCTTATGTGTGCGGCTATTATTTCTAGAATATTTTTGGACCACTGCCGCTCGCAAACTTTGACCTCTCGCCTGCGTTCCCACTGGAATGGAATGAAAAATAAATTGCTGACAGCTAACCTGTGAAAAATGTGCAATATTCTGACAACAAGAAGTGCTCCTCATAATTTATGAGCCACGTAAATATGTGGTACTTCTGAAACCTAGTTTTTTATGTACACGCTGAATGTATATGCATATCAATCGCACGTCCCTGTGGACTTTTTCAATAGGCTTGTCAAGGGAGTTGAATGTAAATGTGCCCCAGACTCTTTGCAAGTTTTAAAAGGAAATGAGGTTTCTCGCAGTAAAGGCAAAGACGTCGATGTGCCATCTGCAGTACCGTTCCTGTTGCCAAATTAAAGGTGTTGCCGGGGCACTTTGCTGGCGCATTTACCTACGGGAAGACAAGACCACCTACGGCCACCTGAAAACATGCACAATAAAAAAACAAAACGTTCCTGAAGATGCCTAACCTACAGATATGTATACGTTTGTAAATAATTTTGAAATGTTACCCTCTTTCGTTTTAATTACACGAATATATTGTACATTGACATGGCTATTGCATGTATTTGTTATAAAATTTAATGCATAGTTGAAACCAAACTGTTCCTCGTCCAAATAAGTTAATTTAAAAGAGCACATTAAAACAACAAAACTCTTGCCAATGTGTGGTTCGTAAACTAAACTTTGAAACTTTCTTACATCATTGTATCCTGTAACTAGATTCTGTTGCAAAATTTCTTCCTCTCATTGAATACATTGTTTTGCAAACGTCCACGTCAAGGCTAACAGTAGGAAAACAACTAACTTTTGGCACAGGCGGCTTTTGTTTTTCTAAACATTTAAATTTCATTAGAAGCTTTCAAACAAAAATGCTATTTTATCGTCCAACACAAAGCAACAGAAAATTTGTGCCCCTTTTTTAGGAATTCAACATCTGAATTTTTGCGGCTCCTCAAAGCGAGACAAACGGCGGAATTTTGAATCCTGATTTCGACTAACCTCCTCCTGCAGAATGCACCCCACATCTCTCATGGCTCACAGCTCTTTTGTTCTGCGCTGGGGGACAGAGTTGAATCCCACCTGTCAGCCGGAGCATTAGACATCATCGTGTAAGTAAGTGCTAATGGCAGTAGCATTAGTCCTGCCGGCAATCACATGTCATATAGATGCCACTTGCTGAACGAGGATTTACGATTTCCGAATTGCGAGTCCGGAGTCCGGGCCAAATTCGAGTGCTCCGTGGGCGGGGCGCTTGTGGGTTCTTTTATTGATTTCCCCTACATATAAAATAGATCGCAGATAAGCGAGCGGCTGAATACTGAATACTGGTGAAATGTGAAAGTTTCCGCGCACATTCCGGAGTTGCAGCGGAAATTGCACTGCAATTGAATTAGGGGCTCTCGGGCTCTCGATTTTCTGCCTAATGGAGGGGAATTCCTTAGCTTTTGCTTTTGCCTTCACCATCGTCATCGCCATAGTCTTTGGTTTCGCCTTCGCCTTGGACTGAAGTTTCCATGAAGAGGCGGTGAATGTAATGAATGAATTCTAACATTTGAAGTTGAACAAATATTGATTTTCTGGAAGTAATAAGGAATTCAGGGCAATAAAACTGCCCTGCCCCACTGAGGATTGGCCACCGCCGCGCCGCGCCGCCTGACAGCCATTGTCATATATCCCAGAGACGGAAATCGTGATTGCCCGGGGCTACTTGCCAGCACGTCCCTTCAGTTTTATCGGAAGAGAACGAGGAAATGAAAGTGCCTTATCTATGCCAACTTGAGCTATTTGCATACGCATGCAAATACGACCGAGGAGCATGTGAACATCGCATCGGCATAGGGGACAAGTTTTGCCAGCTTTAAAAGCCGTAAATCCCTAAATCCGATTTGATTATGGCCATAAAAGCGCCAGAGAAAGGTCAATTCTAAAAGACATCAATCGTGGCGAGGCGGGGCGTGGGGCAAATAACAAGGTGTGATTGCCGACGCTGCCAACAAAAGCGCCAAGGTTCGCTAAGCCTGTTTGCTGTCTATTAAATGACGGGACGTGTTGTTACCTGAAACCGCCGGCAACAGGGCCTCAGCCGTCTAAAAGGAAACTCACACTCACACACATGTATTTGGAACGGAAAACTAATTAGCCTAAACGTTTTTTTAGCAATCAATCAACTTTCGCCCCATTTGGGTACAAAACTTGCACAACTTTTCCGTCGTCGAGGTGTTCTGGCTGAAACCTGATATGGTTCGCACTTTTCCATCGAAAAAACGTTTAAGCCACAATCTCGAAAGCATATAAGCAGCGACGTCTCCTTTTCCCGTTTTCGAATAACATCACATTAAAAGAAATCACCTTATCAGTGGTAATTGCTCCTAATTTCGGTGTGGATGGATTTCCGACGCGCGACGGATACGAATTGATTTATGACGATCAAGATACTTCGCGAGCGTTAAATTTAGCAGCTATTAGTGGCCTATCTTTTGTTTTTGCTCTTCCAATTTATTTTATGTTTTCACGCACCGCGCCGAAAACTGGAAACGGGATCCTAAAACTCAAACTTTAACTGTTGCTGCTGTTGGAGTGGCTTCTTGCTGGTGTGACTGGCGTTTCTGGGGCTCCTGGTGGTGCCAGCATCGAACCTCGAACGCAACAGGCTGACGACGAGCGGAGGACTCACGGAGTCAAGCGATTACGCCGTGTTTTTATATTAAGCCCCACGAGCGCCACCCGAAGTGCTGAACCGAGGAGTCACGACGCCGTCGTCGATAAGGAAGGAACCGAGTCCGAAGAGTTATGAATGAAAATGTGCGAGTGCGGCATGTTGCCAGGATGGTGGTGAGGTTGGGAGCCGAGGAGTAATCAGAGGCGGCCAAGGCGACAGGACGCTGGGAGGGTTACCCCATCTAATAAATCACCAAGATGTGCGCTAACGTATTAAGGAATTGACGGATTCACGGTGGGGTGCTGCTCGAGTTCAGGTGTTGCGTGCAACATGTTGCCAGCGGGTCAACATCGTCATCGCTGTAATTATCGAACTCAATTAATATTTAATGAGTTTTATTTGCACATTAATTGTTCGATTTAAAGCCAGACAGCGCATACATATTCTGTGGCGATTGACGAGGATCCGAAGCGCGAGCAGAAGCACTCAATGTCATGCCAATGATGCTAACGTGGCTCGACAGGAGTGGAATTGCTTGCCATAAATCCGTTACACGTCCTGCGTTCATGGCACAATATGAGTTGTAGACCTTACATATCAATTGTGTTTTGAGCTGAAGATCAAGTTTTGTTATTTTCTTTATTTGAATTGGTAACATTTTCAAGTTTAAAACAGTAATTGTTCGTACTAATCCTTCTTTTATATATTTACAATATATATAAGAGAAAAATTAGTATTACCCAACACTCCCTTTGACATAAGAACGCAGGATATTCAATAAATTAGGTGGAGATGAGGAATAAATAATAAGCCGCAGTCGATATGAATTTATACATTAAATTTAATTGTTGCGGTAGAAATAAAACAAATTATTTGTCTCACAATATCATCCAGTTACAACAAAATGTTCAGAATACGTCCACTCAAATTTTTAACTACATATGTACCTTATTTAAAATATTATTTTTTATGAATTTACTAACCTTTTTCATGATTTATAGAGGTAAGTAGCTCTCCCTAGTCTCTATTGCCTTACTAGGGCAACCGAACAATCGGACCAAATCGACTCGGCTGATGATACAATATCGGAAGTCGGATTTTTATCCTTCTCGCTGTTACATACAATCTCTGTAGATAAGTAAGTTATAATACCCGTGCATTCTGTGGGTGGATATGGGTGAATTGGGCAAACCTGTTGTGCTGGTTAACAAAGATTGATTACGATAGACAAGCTTTTTTATCTGTAATTTGGCATTTTAAATTGCTTTGGCCACAACCTGGTTTCGCACTGAAACAATCAGAGGCAAGAGTGTTGCCATCTATCCAAAGTGTCCTTCGTCCTTCGGGATGATGATGCTCGCCCACTTTGACATACTTTTTAATTGCTTTCAACACGTGTCTTCGAGTATTTATGTACTTGGATGTGCATGTGTCGGCTTGTAATTAAGCACGTAGGCAAACGCCTCCATTTCCTGCCCAGCAGGATGCTTTATAGCTGATTGAATCCTGTCAAAATGCCACTCCCGCCACTCGATTTAATGGAACACTCTAGCGGAAGGCAAATTCATTAATTAACTTTTAATTTTCAGCATGTTCCTTTGTAAAATGTGCTTCAGGGATAGTAAGCGAAAAGTTCGTTGCGCCATAATAGAACTATTACTAAATAAATTAGTCAAACTTCATTAAACGTTTTCATAGAAAAATCCGTATTACATATGGAGAGGTGCTTAGAAAACAACAAAATTACCACTTTAGGGAAAAATAGAGGTCGTTTAATATTTTACACAAATCAGCTAATGATACATATATACATATGGCATTACTTTGGGACTGTAACTTATTGTTGTTCGCAATTTATATTGATTTATTAATAAATTTTGAAAAAAACGAAATACTTTAACATTTTTATACACTTGCAGGTTGTGATAATTTTAGTCAGAAGTCTGCGACACAGTGATGGAGGAATTTTCGACCCTATAAGTATATATATTTTAGAAAATAAGAACTTCGCCGATTTTATCTACTTTATATAAGATTTTCATATTATTTCGGAATTTTAGATTTAATTTTATAAAAATAGGACGAAAATATTATATAACTGGTATAAATAATAATTTCATAAAAATCGGACGACTATATATGACTATATAGCTGCCATATGATCGATCGGTAAATGTAGAAGAAAATGCAAAACTGTAAATGTAAAAACAAAAAATCAAAAAACTGTAAAAATTATATTATTATATTAGATACTGGAGGGCCCGGCGAACTTTATCTCGCTTCTAATTGATGTCATATATAACCCCAAAGTTACTTGTAACATATATTTATTAACTTACAAAATTTATTCAATGCCAATGTCCATGTCTAACAAATCCAGTAGCTTATGCTTGAATGCCAGAAACGCATTATGGCCCATCCGTTCAACGGATAGATATTTCTCGGTAGATGTCCCTATCAAAGGGATCTAGGGGATTCACCTAAAAACATTATCAGTGAGTGACGTTCGTGCCTACCATAGGCAAGCGTATAATGCCTCAAATTGCTATATAGATTGCTTAATATATACAATATATTTTATTTTTAAATATATACATATAATGTGTAAATTTAATCCAAACAAGTTGAACCCACGCAAGACATGAATGCTACGGAACTGACTTTATTTATCCTAATGCCATTGGATTTACAATATTTTTAGTTAATCCGTGAAGCGTATAAATAAACAAATTTTATGATTTTCCAACTCTTGAACACACAACATGTAATTGGTCTTGAGAAAAACACGAATTTTCTAAATCTAAACCACAAATTGCCATTGTTTGGCCTTGTGACCTATTTAGAGTCATAGCATATGCCAAGGAAATTGGAAATTGTATGCGTTTGAATGGTATAGGTGAATCGGAAGGAATTATTGGGATCCTTGGTAAAAGTACAACTTCACCTTGATATTTTTCACTCAAAACAGTACACATTTCGAGGCATTTAAATCTCGTTGCAAAATTATAGGTTTGCCAATCTTCAGTCGTAAATTATGTGATACCAATTCAGGTAAATCTAGTGAGTTTAAAAACTCTACAGGATAATTGACAACTTTATCAGGATCAACAACAGTGTCAATCGATTTAAATGAAATATTATTACCAGGCAGTAACTGCTATATATCAAAATTGATAGCGCCTACATCTAAATTTTTCGCTGCTTAAATCGTAGCCATCCATGATTCGTATAATTCTGTCTCAGATCAGGAAAGATAATTTTTATTAACTCTTGTGTGGTAGCCAAAAATGTTGCAAAAATTCTCTTGAAGTCGAATAGATTCTGTATCTTCATACTATTGAATTTTGCCATAGCCAATATCTAAAAATTGTTCTGAGAATCCTTACGCTAACATTTTGACGACTTTCCGGAGCTCTAATTCCTCTCTTTTTCAAAAAAAGGTTGATTAAAAGATTATAAAATATTGTTGATGAAAAGATGATGAATTTTTAACATAAATGTTGATGAATTTTTGGTCTAAAATGTTGATGAAAAGTTAATGAATTGTTGATGAATTTCGCGGACATGCCTATAAAAAATGCATCAGTATATTTGTATAGAAATTCATCAACTTTTCATCAACAACACCGCCATATGTGTTGATGAATTACTGATGAATGGTACTGCAGGGTTCTTTTAAACATAAGTTTATTTCGTCTGTGTTTGTCTCTCGTTGACGTGCCTCTTGTTGTCTTAATGTATTAGCACGAAGACGTTGAATGCGTTGCTCTGAATTTTGATTTGTTGAGTGTTATTCATCTGTTCTGTTTAATTGACGATCATGGACCAATTTCGCGTTCCCAGTACGTCGACCAATATTTCTTACTCTTACACGAAGACGTGCACATTTTTCTTAAAAAAAAGAATACTCTTAAATCTTGCAATAAGACAAAAATTACACAAAATATTTACGCACTTTTGCTACAGTTTCTAAGCCACCTTTTTAAATGGATGAATAACAGCTCTTCGGCTACTATTTAATGAATATTAGATAAATACAAAATCTCTGAACAAAAATGATGTTTTCATTATCTAGTAGACCAAATTGTGAGTCAAAACCACGCTCGAATTCCCCTGAACACTCACAAAAATAAGTTCATCAAAGCGGTCCAGGCGCTTAGGGGGAGCCTAATGACATAAAAACGCCCAAGAAATATATACATATATTAGTTGGATAAATTTTGAATAATCCGATGGCAATCTTCAAGTGTATACAAACTTCGGCGTGCCGAAGTTAACTTTTCTTCTTTACCTTTGGCTGAACTTTCTCGCAAATCAAATCATAGACCCCTCCCTTCTCAGCAATGCCATGTACTGATAATAAATCCAGTTAATACAAGCAGCCCGCTTTCGGCAGACGCTTCGGACTCATTAATATGTTTATCACCGTGGTACAGAGTTCAACCCCACTCAAGAATCCACTCAAGGCTCCACACCCGCCGCTGCCGCTCAGAAAGCCTTTTGTCTGATTTGCGTAATAAGTCAATGACTCAACGGAGCGTCTCTTGACACCCCTTTTTCTAATAGCCCACCGACGATTGACGCTCGGTAAACGGCATTTAATGAGGAGCAGAAAAGACAGCCGGCTCATTTCATCCAATTATCCTTGTTATGGCCAGCCAGCCGCTGGCTCCATCCAATTATGCACGGTTAGGCGATTGTGTGAGTGTCAAGGAACTTGGTGTTTCGGTCAAGTTAAGTCATTAATAATTAGGAACATATTATTTAGTACCAGCAGACACTTCATTGGGAGTATTATTAAAGCGGTGAAAACGCGCCCAGCCCCATCTCAAGCATTTAATTAATGGCGGTCCTTGCCCTTTGTATTTTTTAACCACAATATTTGGCTTCCATTCGAATCTCTCTTTGAAATGTTAGTTTCACTGCAGTCGAAATGAGCGGATTAGTCTTTGAAGCCTTTCAATTAAATCAAGTTACGGGCCATTTGAGCAAAAAGCAGAGGAATCAAGCAGTGGAAGTTATTCAAAAAGTTTGCGAAATAAATATTTCAGCTAATCCCAAAAAAGTTTCGCCAAACTTGTCCGTCTGTGATGGCGCCTACGAAGTTATGTGATGTACATTTTATTGCAACCAAAATGTATTAAATTCCTGAGTTAAGCAGCTCGGAATTTTGTATCTCGAGCAACACTTTTGAGCTACAATTATTTCTATGTTCTAAAGCGATGTACTTTGAGTAGATCGCAAAATCAAATTAATAGTATTTCCTTTAATGTTCATTATTCTAAACTTCATACATACTTTAAACAAACCTGAGTGTTTAGACATTAGAATTATCTCGAATACCTGTATCGGAAACATTTTATGGCGCACAATTTCACCTGTATAATTTGATTTTCGTCTCTTGTTGTTTGAATTTTTATTTTTGTTGAGGTATGGATATAATTATGTATGGTGAAGGGCCCTTAAAACTGTGTATTGAAATGTGAATATGAAAATAAATATTTATAATATAAGTTTACAGCATATGGCTACAAGTATTAGTTTTAGTATCCTCAATGTATACATATATCGCCAATGTTAATCCCACTCTTAGTGCTGACTTGTTCCGCATTAGACTCATTATTCCAAAATATTTTAATTACAGTGCCTTCCTATACTCATCAGTCAAATATTTAAATGTTTCTTGCATTCGTCATCTGTTATTGTTAAATAAAATCTTGTTTTAAGATTCTTAAATTAAAAGCTTAATATAAGTCCAAAAAGTTATACCAATAAGATGAGAATATTTTCAAACACAAAACACACTCAGTTTAAAATTCTTGACAATCTTAAAAAAAAATCTGAAATTAATAACGAAATTCTTTAAATAAAATAAGAATTTTTTTTTTAATTTTAAATTGACATATTTGTTGCTGGTGTTATTGACACTCTTCATGGAAATTATAATGCCGTCCTTCTCTTACTCGGCATCACTTTTAAACATATATTTTTAGTTCAGAGAGAAAGATACATATTTTAATACCCTTGCAGGGTACTATAGTTTTAGTCAGAAGTTTGCAAAGCAGATCCTATAAAGTGTAAATATTCTTGATCAGCATCAACAGCCATGCCCGTCACTCCGTTTTCACCCAAACTAGTCCCTCGGTTTTTAAGCTATCTAAAGGAAACTTTGCAGATAGTCCTCTAAATACTCTGTCGGAACAAGCCGGATCGGTGAACTATATCGGAAATGCAACATAGGTGCTATATGAAAAATCGTTAAATGTGGAGATAAATGTAAAACTGTAAATGTAACAAAATTTAAAATTGATCCAAATAAGATCATTTAAACGGCTTCTGACAGGTAATTGTTGTTATTTTAAATATATGCATTGGACGAGACAATATGTCACGCCCACTCATTTGCATTTTTAAAGGGTATCAAAGTGAAAAAATCGATTTGTTTCTCTAAAAACAAAAAAAATATATATATTTTTGAAACTGATAAAAATGATTTTTCCATTTATAAAAAAAAAATGAATAAAACTGTTCACGGTGCCAAGGTTCTCCTGCAAAATTAACTTAAATGAATTTTCGTGGTATTATTTAAGCAATTTGAGGGCATTGTGAGTAGCTTACAAATATTAATTTAAGGAGTTCCATTTACATTAATTTTGGAATAGGAGCACTCAAGAAACGTATATTTATAAGCTGCGACTTGCAGCTGGGAACAAAATCGATTTAATATCGATTTAAATTTTTAGAATTTATTTAATTGATAAAGTTCCACCACTTCTTAGAAAGCGACATGGAAAAGATAAACACAAATCTTTACGTGTTATAATTATTATATTTAAATATTTATTATGGAAATATAAATATTTATATTAAGGTATCGAATAATTGGAATGACATAATTGAAAAAAATATACATATTATATGTTTTATTTCCTAACCCATTAAAAAGGGATGCAAATCAAAAAGTTATTATTTTATTCCATAAATAAAATGTGAACAAATTTTATAATAAAAATCGTCGATAGATATGCTAACAAGATTTAAATTTTAAGACCTAAAAAAAAACACAAATTTCTATGTTGAAATGATTTTCTATTTGCTTCATGTGGCGGCTTCTTTACTTGATAAGGATGGTTATTTTATTTTGTCACTCCTTCAATTTGCAGCACTACAAACTGCATTGGCGGATACAAAAACTAAAATATACTTTAATAAATAATTTATAATACGAATTTGAAGAACATTTTCCAGAGTCGAGGTAATGTTGTTTTTGATTTTTATCAAAACTAATCGCCACTTTTGGTTTGATAAAAATCTAAGTCTACTGAGAGAATTTTCTTAAAATTCTTATGAAGAGGTATAGTTCGTTGCTAACAAAAACCAATGAATTATAACTAACTAATAATAACTTTATTTGAAAAATGCCACTGATTTCATAACAAATAATTTATTTTATTTTCTTTGTTTCCATTTTTCTTAATGTAATCCATCAGTATCGTGAAAAGATAGAAAAAATCTTGCATTGTGATCTGTGATAATACGCGTACAGCAGAACTATTAGTAATCAATGATCACGTTGTTCTGCTGAACGCAGTCATGACGAAAAACACACGCTGTAATTTAGTTTTACCAATGTCCGATAGTTTCTCTGGAAGCTTATATATATGCAAAGTTTCTTCAGAGTTATATAAAAAAGACATGGGTGTACAACAACAAATATTTTTGGAACATATATTTTAATATAAGTAAACACTCTGTTATTCCCTCCGATATATGACAAAAAATTAATAATATCGAATTAAATATCGATATAGCCGTGTCGGTGGGCGGCCATCACTAAAAAACAAATATGGCGGATAATCGAATGGCAGTTTGATATATCAATCGATACTTATTCGATAATTCTACATATACAAGTACAGTATTGGGAGAAAAAAATTTGCGAAAAATAAAGTTAAGAAGTTCGTAAGGAAGTACTATTTTGCAATTTAACTGACTTCAGGCTCTAAGTTTGCTATCCCAGCCTAATCAGATAGCCAGCGCAGCACTTTTAATCAAAATCGTCGTAGCTGTTGAGTCCGCGACTGTCTGTGCAGGGTGCGTGTGGCTTGTAGGCTGCGATGCGATTTTGCCACCAATTGTTATTACGTGACCTCAAGAACGCCGCGCATTCCTGGTAGTTCCTGTTTGCTCTTCCTTGAGGCTCCGAGCATGCGATTTGCAGTAGGCGAACAACAGTGATTTCAAGGGGCCGCCATGCCATTAGCGTTACATGAGTTCGAGTGCTACGCTGAAATCGAAATACACGGAAGCAAAGGCCAGCGCCTGAGATGTTAACGGGCTTACCGGTGGCGGGAATCAGCGAGTGGATTAATTAGGACACCCTAGCGCAGCCAAGGTAGCCATGTCGGGCGGACGCGATAGCAGCGCCAGCAACTCTGCCTCGGCTGGAACGAGTGCCCCAGCTTCGTCTTCGGCCACCGCCACCTCGCCCGCGTCCGCGCAACGACAACGGGGTCGTCCCGCTAAGCGGGCCACCTGCACATGGTGCGGCGAGGGCAAGCTGCCGCTGCAGTACGTCCTACCTACGCAGACCGGCAAGAAAGAGTTTTGCTCGGAGACGTGCATCGCCGAGTTCCGCAAGGCGTACAGCAAGGGGGCGTGCACGCAGTGCGACAACGTGATTCGCGACAAGGCGCCCAACAAGGAGTTCTGCTCGGTCATGTGCATGAACAAGCACCAAAAGAAGAACTCCTCCACCAGACACAGCGGCGGCTCGGCCACCGGTAAAGGTCTGCCGGAAAACGAGCGCAAGTTGCTGGCAAGCGGAGCGCCCGCTCCCACGGGTCCCTTCCAATACGAGAGCTTTCACGTCTTTGACTGGGATGCCTACCTGGAGGTCAGTTAGCTGGCAACTTTCCACATCCATGTATACTGATAATAATCTATGATCTTTCTGTCATCATAGGAAACGGGTAGTGAAGCTGCTCCTGCAGAATGTTTCAAACAGGCCCAGAATCCTCCCAACAATGACTTTAAGATCGGTATGAAACTGGAGGCCCTGGACCCGCGCAACGTCACTTCCACCTGCATCGCCACTGTGGTTGGTGTGCTGGGTTCCCGATTGCGGCTGCGCTTGGACGGAAGCGACTCACAAAACGATTTCTGGCGGCTGGTGGACTCCACGGAAATCCATGCGATTGGCCACTGTGAGAAGAACAATGGCATGCTACAGCCGCCGCTGGGATTCCGCATGAACGCCTCCAGTTGGCCCGGCTACCTGTGCAAGATTCTCAACAATGCCATGGTAGCGCCGGAAGATATCTTCCAGCCAGAGCCGCCTTCGCCGGAGGAGAACCTGTTCAAGGTGGGTCAGAAGCTAGAAGCTGTCGACAAGAAAAACCCGCAGCTCATCTGCTGTGCCACCGTGGACGCCATCAAGGACGACCAGATCCACGTCACCTTTGACGGGTGGCGGGGCGCATTCGACTACTGGTGCAACTACCGATCGCGAGATATTTTTCCGGCCGGCTGGTGTGCTCGTAGCTGTCACCCAATGCAGCCGCCGGGACACAAGTCCCGCATGGAATCAAACAACAGCAAGCAACGATGCTCACGTCCGCGCTACACCTTGGTGGCCGAGTCCGAGGCCATGGTGCCCGCCTCGCCCGCCACCGCCCACTTCCATCCGAACTGCAAGGGCGGACCGTTTATCAACAATTCCAAACTACCATGCATGGTAACTGGACCAACCTATCAGACGCTGGCCAAGCTCTGCCTCCAAGAGGTCCTGGCCGCCAGCACAGATACCCAGCAGCTCTCCAAGCTGCTCTTTGCCTTGGAAGGTGACGTTCACATCGTGACCGCAGCGGGAAAGAATTTTACAGTGAGTATTCCGTAACTAAGCTTTGAAAAACTACTGTTGTACTCAAACGTCCCTTATATTCGCGCTTTGAAGGTTAAGATACCATCGCCGTTGCGCATGAAGGATGACGAGAGCCTGGCCCAGTTCATCGAGACATTGTGCACTACATGCCGGGCATGTGCGAATCTCATCTCGCTTGTCCACGAGACGGAGGAGTGCAAGAAATGCGCCAACAGCCGCAAGCGCCAGATGACCCAATCGGCCACCCCGCCCTCTTCGCCAGTGCTCGCCGACAAGCGAAATCGTCAGTCCAATTCAGCAACAACTCCTCCCTCAGAGAAGACGATTGTAAAGGTAGAGGCGGGCATCAAGTCTCCCGAGGAGAATAAGCCAAAGGCATCGACGAACAATGGCAAGGATGCCGAAAACCATCAGAGCAGTCACAGTTTCAACAACAACAACAATATTAACACGAACAGTGGCAGCAAGGCCAGCGCAAAGGTGGTCATAAAAACCGAACCAAATGGAGTAACAGCAGCCCCATCGTCCTCCACGACGCAAGCTCTGCGCAAAGTGCGCTTCCAACACCACAGTAACAGCAGTAGTATTGTGGCCAATGGCAGTGCAGACGCCAGCCAGAATCCTACGGTTGCAACCAGCCATTGCAGCAGCTCGTCAACTTCCTCCAGCTCAAGCCTGGCAGGGGGAACGGCCAACGCCAGCTCAATTGGAAAATACCTGGCACCGCTGGTGGCCGAAGTGCATCCGGAGCAGGTCACTGTGAAGTCCTCAAGCAGCAGTTATTATAAGAGCCCGACGACGCTCTCGTCGAGTGCCTCGCTGCCAACCTCTGTGTCCACGCCGTTTACGGGCTGCCAGTCGGCCTCGTCCACTGCACTGGCTGCAGGCGGAGTGACGGCGGCTAAGGCGGCTACCGCGCCGGCCGGGGCAGCTGCTTCCACGAGCTATACAGCAATTACCTCACCCCTGAGCACACCCACGCCGGCATTGGCGAACTCGCACATGCGGACGCAGCCAATCGACTGGTCCATCGAAGAAGTTATCCAGTACATAGAGAGCAACGACAACTCCCTCGCAGTGCACGGTGATCTCTTTAGAAAGCATGTGAGTGACCACGAAATTGTTAAAAAAAAACCCAAGACTTATTGGATTTAAATTACTTCCAGGAAATCGATGGTAAAGCTTTATTACTACTAAATTCAGAGATGATGATGAAGTACATGGGCCTGAAGCTAGGACCAGCCTTAAAAATCTGCAATTTAGTCAATAAGGTTAACGGTCGTCGAAATAATCTTGCGCTTTAAACGGTATACAAGTCGGAAGCATTGGACTTGTCTTACATAGAAATTGTTAACAAATTAGTACCTCTCCCTAACGTGAAAGCAAACAAAGGCATGAATCAATTGTATTCATACAGATATGTTGATATGTGTTGGCCATTCAAGAAGAGTAAGCACACTCGTCCATTTTATTACACGATAAAATGTATGAAACAGACGCGCAAAACGAAAACGAAAAGAACCGAAAAATTCATGAGCTACACCCCCATTTAAGACGGTCGCATTAACAAATTCTATATAGCTATGAAGCCGGTTTTCAAAGAAGCCTTAGTAATTTTGTTCTCACTTTAAATTTCGGATAAATCACGCCTTAGAAGTAGGTACCTAATAAATGTACACATATTTACTTTACCTTCTAAGAAAATAACCCTTTCATTATGATTTTGTACGAATTTAGTGGAGGCTCCTTGATCGAATTAAGTTTGAAATTTTATTTCCAAATTACCCAGTTGAAAAGTATACGTACATTTATTTTTCCTTAGAATCATGTATTACTTATGATCATTCGCACGAAAATTGATTATCTCTTTTGAAAACCGGAGCTTGGCTTCAAAACAGCACATACATGATATTTATTACACACAAACACTCCCATTTAGGCACAAAACCTAATGATATTTAACTTTAGAATATAGACGACAACATAGCAAACAAAACAAATACATATAGAGAGTAAATGTACATATTTTACATATAATTTTGTAATTATGTATCTATTGCTTTGTCTAACTATAACAACAATACTTAACACAGGCCGAATGTATAATTTTTCAACTAAGTTACAAAAATTGAATATAAATTGTAAGTCTTTAGTTAAATAAATGCAGCAGACTTAAGTAACTTCGTAACATAAGAAACGCTTCCTTTCAACGTTTTGCAATATATGTATGCGATATAAAGAGTAACATTCGATCGTGTAAAACTATTGCGTTAAGTCTCATTACGTTTGCCAGCAACCACTTGCAAATACAAGACACGAATAGAGCCCACTGTATATACTATTACGTAATAAATACATTACGATATGTTCTATTTTCAACCGTAACCAAAGTTCCAGATTTTTAGAGAAACGTTTACATTCTAACAATGTGAATTCGTATCAATTCAATGTGCTGCAGGAAATATTAGACGTCACTTAAAAGCTATTTTGACGGCTTAAGAGAGACAAGCGTCTAATGAAGTCAAAGTTTTGAATCATAAGCAATTAAGAAGCGGCATTTATCCTATTGTTTTATTTATTATTTAACAACAATGATACACAAAAGGTCAATCGTAAAATGTTTTCTGAACCCAGCGCGGCAAGGCAAACGCAGCTGAGTGAACTTCGGATGAATAGTACTTCAAGTCTATGTCATCGATCTGCTGCTTCTCCAGTTTAGGACTGGAAAAGTCTTGGCTTTTGTTCAATGAGCCCATAACGAAGCCGATGTGGCCGCAGGGA
The DNA here is from genome assembly GCA_008042575.1 of Drosophila watanabei. Lineage (NCBI taxonomy): Eukaryota > Metazoa > Arthropoda > Insecta > Diptera > Drosophilidae > Drosophila > Drosophila watanabei. The sequence continues at coordinate 2,663 of VNJS01011867.1, read as the reverse complement.
TACGATGGCACGGAGGTGACCGCATACGCAACCTTTGCAAAGTGCTCCTTGCAACCCGTCATTGTCTTCTTGATGTAGTCAAGGTCCAACCAGAAGCTGCCGCCTTGGGAGCATACAATTCCATCGTCCTTCAGGGCATGCTTCATTAGTTCGTAGTAGCTTTCCTGGAACAGGCTCACAGCCGGTCCAATCGGATCTGAACTATCCGTAATGATGACATCGAATTCGTTCTTGTGCTTCTTCATATAATCAAAGCCGTCGCCGATTGTCAACCTCATCTTTTCGCTCTCGAAACCGCACGCCATCGCCGGTAAATATTTCTTCGAGAGCTCCACCACCCGATCGTCAATCTCCACCTGATGCACTTCCTCGACCAGCGGATGCTTCACCACCTCACGGGCCACACCGCCATCGCCGCCGCCCACAATCAGCACCTTCTTCGGGTTTGGATGGGCGCAGAGCGGCAGGAAAGATATCATCTCCTGGTATGAGAATTCGTCTCTGGCCGTGCATTGTATAATCCCATCCAAAATCAAGCACCGGCCGTACGTTTCCCTGGAAAAAGTAAACAATATTCGCATTGAAGCCATTAAATCCCGAAATATTAGGCCGGACTGGCTATCAGTTTCTCGTATGTCTTTGGCCTTAGATGACTCCGCCGATAAGGCTATTGGCGTGCAGATTAAAAATATACAAATCGAAAGGGTCGGAATCAAATTTCCCAATCGTGATGGAAAGTTTTGGCTCAAGAAACGTAGGAATTTGTTTTTTGGCCGTAAGTTATTAGTTTAATATGAGATCTTAATACAACATTTGATTTGAATTAAAATTAATTCACAAGATCTTAGCCGGCTTTTTGCCATCTAATACTAATACATACTCATGCCAGTCTGCCTACCTTCTTGGTGTTTCAGATGTAAACAAAGCCATTAATGTCTAGTCAAGTCTTTGTTTACTTGTTTTTACAGACTTACGTTTCAACAATTTGGATATCCTGGAACTTGGACTTTTCTTTGTGGATCACTTCCTTGATCTTCAGGGAGAAAGACTGACCGGGCCACAGCTCGGCCTGCAGTTCGCTGAACCATCCGTTAGTTAAGGAATCCATTTGATTAATGCTCCACCTCAGTACACGTGGGTGTAATCAAACGTACCGTATCTTTGACCAAGCTAGGTCTTAAAAAATACCTCAAAGACTAAAGGGTATAAATACTAAAAGTGAAAATATTGAGATCGGCTTAGACGTGGCGTCTCTGGAAATTTGGCGCCAACGGTATATGGGCATCACTACTGAATTGTCAACTGCGGCGAATAACGTACAAGTTTTATGAAATTATTTTTTTTTTAACATTGTAACTTTACGAAATTTCCAAATTAATCAAATTTTAAAGAATTTTGCATATTTAAAAACAGATTTAAAAATATTCGAATGCATTTTCGTGCAAACGCGATTTTTCATTTTAATGTGCATTGTTAGAAAGGTCCTGTTTTCTTTTGATGAAAACTTCTAAAACAAAGCATTATGCTTTGGCATTTAGGAGAAATTTCGGAAGGGCAAGCCCCCAAGCTTGGTATGGAGACAGTAAAAAAGTTTCGCAGCGGAAAAAAAGTTTATTCTTTTGAAGGGTGACCGCTTCAGCAGGCTCTTTGGCATTTTCGGAGGACAACTGACGCGGTCTTACTTTGCTGACCTGGCTCTATTTGAAATAAAAAGTTTATGCTTTGTTTGGCAAGCAATCTAGCGGCGGCGCCTTCCAAGCACAACATTATAAAAACAAGTTCAAGGTATTTGGGTGATTGGATAAGGGCTCTATTAGTTCCGGTTCAGCAAAGAACCTGCCACCAGGTTGGCCATACCTATGTACTCCTTCTGTGAACCCATAGAGTAATCCTCGTACAAAGCTGGTATCCGAAATTAAAAAGCATTCAAAATGGTCCTTTAGAGCCAAATATGAAATGCCGCCAAAGTAAAGGAGAAGCTGAATAACCTGTGCAAGGTGCATGACAAGATCTGTGATATCGACAAGACTATAAGCTCACGGGTTCTTAATTTTATTTCCGTCCTGGATCTTTTAATGCAAATAATTATTTTTTCCAATTCTCAATATTTTGTATTAGCCTCAATCAAATTAATAATAAGAACTATAATTGCTTCTGAACGCCTGGATTCGTCCTTTCCGAGCAATTTGTTGTTGGTGGGATCCATAATTTGAAATATGTAAAAGAACTGAAGGGCATAGTGAGGCAAATAGTCGAAAACATTCAGTTTTATTAAATTTTTTATTTTTTTTGTCGCATATAACTTTCTAATTTCCAAACGAACAGCCGTTTTAAACTATTTGCCTCTCGCTCTGTCTCTCACTGCAAAGAAACTCATTTTCTCTGTGTTCTTTTGGTACTTTACTCGAAACTGTCACACTAATCCCAGCTCAAGATATCGATATACCAGGGCAGCCTACGATACTTTATCGAAATCACCCCTGAACGGAGCGAAAAAATACGTTGTCGCACTCGATTGGTCCACATCCAGCCAATGAAAACGTTCCAGCAACGCAAGGCGACATATTAGCCATCCTGGTCCGACACACGCGAGTCAAATGCGATAAATAAACAGCACCTTTCTTTGCCGGCATTTAGCGTTTTACTTTAACTCGAGTCAAGCT
>VNJS01011861.1:0-44773 GCA_008042575.1 Drosophila watanabei | reverse complement strand
AAACAATAACAAACGGCGTCCAAATGGCAGCCAAACAATGTCAAAGCACGGCGGAAATGACCGTAAGGCCGTACAGGCTACGTAACCCAACGCAGCGTAACGCAATTGGGAACGTAACGGGCACTGAAAACAAATAGTAGAGGTTTCTGAAAATCTTTTTTGGCCTTATCCTTTTCAGAATTTTGATTAAAAGAAATTAACAACGTTAGATATTTATGTTATCTGACTTACATTTCATTTGAATATAGTTTGGATTTTATTTGACTAGATTTTTTTTTTATTTAATTTTAAATTTGATTTGAAGTTGATTTGAATTTGATCTGATCATGATACAAATTTAATTTGAATTTGTTTTGAGTTTTTCTTTTAATTTCATTAAATTTTTAATTTTGATATGAATTTGATTTGAATTGGATTCGAATTGTATCTGAGTTCGATTTGTATTTAAATTGAATTTGTTTTGACTTTATTTTAAAATTTGTTTGAATTTGATTAGAATTTTATTTGATTATTTATATTTATTTATATTTATATTTGAATGTAAATAAAATTTAAGTTTAAGTTTTATTTAAATTTGATGTGAATGTAATTTGAATTTGGCTTAAACTTAACTTGAATTTTATTTGAATTTAATTTAAATTTAATATTTAATATATTTAAATTTGATTTAACTTGATTTGAATAAAGTTTGAATTTAATTGAATTTAATTGAAATTTGATTTGAATTTGTTTTGAACTTATTTTGTTATTTATTTAAATTTGATACGAATTTTATTTTATTTGAATATAATTTTAAAAATTTGATTTAGACTTAATTAAATTGGATTTAAATTTAATTTAAAATTTAGTTAAATGTTATTAAAGTTAAATTTAAAATTTAATTTAAGTTTATTTTAATTTAACTTTCTCTCAGTGCCTGCATTTGACTCAAGTCGTTGGCCTCTGTTTGTCCCACAATTACTGCTGGTAAGCGAAACGGGAAATGGTTAATGGCACTTGGACTGGGATTGGAATTGGAATTGGTGACTGGTAGTGGGCGTGACCGATGCCAGTGGGCGGCGGCAGGTCACGCAGTGAGCTCTAATAAAAGCCACGAGCCAGAGTCGGAGATAAGCCAGCAAGGAGACTGAGGAATTAGATATAGCCACCCAAATGGGTGGTATGATTAATGCCTGATAGCATATAAGGTCCTTGGTTGATCGGGAAAATTAACGTAATTGGAAGCACACTGATTTTCCCACTCGAACGCACGCCCGTGTCTTTGCAGTTGTACATAATACTCATACGCCCCGAGCGCAACGTGCGCCAGAGCATGATGCCGCCGCGCTATGGCAACATGCACCGCACCGCTGGAACAGGACCCTCCTCGATGATGGCCGCCGCCGTGGTGACCGCTGCCACCTGTGCCCAGGAGGAGAAGATCCAGAAGCATATCACGCCCACAAACACGGGTGAGTACATAGTTCGTGGGGTGTGGTTACCTGGGTTACTTGGTCATGCCATCAATATTTCTGACTTTAAGCTTTAAAATTCTTACAACATTCGAATTTAAGATATATATTTTATTAAGGATTATTTTTCTGACTGAAAATCACTGTCCTTCTCTGCACAAATCTTACAGAGCACTCGCTCAAGACGAAAAAACTGTGCGAAATGGCCACGCAGACGATATCCAGCATTATCACGTCGCTGGACATCAACGCGTACAACCAGATACCATATGCCGATCAATATGTGCCAAACAATACCACAACAGCCACGACCACGCCCACGGATAAGGGCAGTGGCAACGGCAACGGCAACAGCAACGGCAATAGCAACAGCAATGGGAGTAACAATGGTAACAATAGCAATGGCAATGGCAACACCAACAGCAATAGCAATGGATGTGGCGACGAGGTCGCGGAGCAAGTGGTGGCCAACAACAACAAAATCAATCAGAGGCAACATGGCCAGGCAGTGGTGGGCTTTGCCCTTGCACCAACAATGGCTAACAATCACATAAGCGGCCCGGCAGCAGCAGGCGTTGCAACAACAGCGACTACAACAACAGCAGCAGCAGCAGCTACAAATACAACGGGAACAGCGGGAGTTGCAACGGGGAGCGATGTCAACGAAACCGCATCCCTGGGAGCCAACAATGGCCAACATGTCAGTGCAAGTGGAAATGGAGGGCAGCGACCGCCGGTTCTGCAAACAAACTTATAGCTAAACGCACAGCAATTGCAGCAGCAGTTGCTGAAGGAGCAGCAGCGACAGCAGGCCGAGTTGCAGCAGCAGCAGCAGCAGCAGCAACAACCTGCCACTCAAAGCTCTTCCAGCGATGCAGGCAGCACGGGCAGCGGAAGTACCACCAAGAAGCGAGCCGCCATTCCCGTTTAGACCGCCATCGGGGTTTCCCTCCCCTTAAACAATACGTAAGTAAAAGCAAGAGTCTACCAGGCAGGAGATTTTTCAGGAATTTAGGGGCTAGATGGAATTGAGGTTGTCACAGGAATATCTCCCAAATTGTAGACCTTTCCATCAAGTTTAAAGCCATTTGTTAAGTCTTTTGATTAAGGTGTTCCTTTGGCTTAACAATAAATAAATAAATATTTGTAAGTAAAATAATTGCAGTGGCAACTTGTGGGAAGGTATATTTCCACGATCCTTGTAAATTGAAGACCCTGGAACATTAAGCAGGCACGAGTGAACTGAATTTGTAAAGTCGAAACAAGTATATAGGTCAGCTTGATAAACATTTTTTCGTAATTCTTCCCCAGTACGAGTAAATACGAGTGTAAGCATTAAAACCAAAGATATATGTATATGTCAAAGCAACTTGTCATCCCTTTAAAACCTATCAATAAGTGTTTAACTCTTAAGCTTATCTAGTTTTCTAAGCGTTGTTTCAAAACAGTTCCGAAAGAAACAAAAAAAAATGCAAAAAATGTGATATAATTTCAAAAATGTGTTTTCTACAACCAGAGCGACTAGCGAACTATCTGAAAATATTATGAAATTACGTAGCATAAGGAGGCAAACGCTGTACAGTGAGCACCGGGAGAGGAGGGATTAGTTTTGCGAGGGCGCAATTATGTTGCAAAAGGGCTGGGGAGCAGCAGCAGCAGCAGCAGCAGCTGGGAGCAGCCCCTCTGCAACATAGCGGCAAGTGGAGTCGGCGGATCCAGCTAGTAGGTAGAACAATTACAATTGCATTTATTGTGTTGTTTGAGCCCATCAACATGGTAGATTTAATTGTTGTCCCACTGAGTTGTACATACTTTACGGGGAATCGGAAATGGAAACTGAAGCCCCAGTCGTAGTTATATATATATACCTTGATGTGAATAAAGATTAATGTTGATTGTGTGCCGCTTACCACCACTCGAGATTTAAACCGCCTAGTTAAATAAATATTTGTTATAGAGCGCAAGTCATGTCTAGCCAAATCATGGGTACAAAACTAGCGAAATATATTCGTTTTCCGTGTCTGTGTGTTAAGTGTAAATACTCGTTAATGGTTGCCCCAAGGCATCTAAAATATTTCCGATAATTACTCGATGTATAGCTATTAAAACTATTGACAAACAATACGCTAAATGTTATTTGGCAGCATATATGTATATTAACGAATAAAGACGAACATCAAGGAATTCCAAATCAAAGCGTTTACGGATCTGGATATATATAGTATATGGAGGTGAGAACCAAGGCTTCGGCGGGCTGCAGGGTAAGGTTGCCGTACCAAACACTATTTTGTGGGAAATAAGATTTATCTTTTGACTTTCGAGGGACTAGATTATCACTTACCCCACAGTTTTGTCGGAGCCCAGACTCTTAATGAGCAGCTTATAAACGCTACGATCCGCGTCAAGGTCAGGCAAGTACACGCTTCCTGCCACCGAGCCAAAGTTTATGGCCAGCACATATTTGGCCTCATCAGCGTACCGACTGGGAAGGTAAGATATATACATTATGACCTTAATCCACAGAATGTGCAGTCCCCACTCACCGTTGAACTACAAAGAGATCCTCCGCTATAACCCAATACTTAGTAGATCCGTCCTGCAGGGTCTTGGATGATTTTCGTAGGGCCACCAGTTCCTTGTAAATTTTTAGGTGAGATTCCTCTGTCGCCAACTCCGTTGCCACATTTACGGTCTTGTAGTCAGCTGCCAGGGGCAGCCACGTGGTGGATCCATTGGTAAAGCCTGCGTTCGTACCCGAAGTCCACTGGAATGGCGTCCGCTCAGGATCTCTTGTGTACTGCTCGTAGATGTCAGGGTTCGAGTTGCAGCCCCAGGGATCGACGGTGTCCTCCCAGCTAATCTCGCCGTCAGTCATGCCGATCTCCTCGCCCTGGTAGGTGACACTGACGCCCGGCAGGATCATCACCAGCATGTTCATGGCATCAATGAACTCCTTGCCATACCGACTGGCTGCTCTCCGCTTGTCGTGGTTACCTAGCTGAGATTTTAGGGTAATTAATGTCTCAAGAGCTCTGGTTTCTAGCTGCTTCTACTTACCACCCAATTGGGCGTGCGCCCTGCCGGCATATTATTCAGCCACAAATCGATCGCCTCCTTGACGTGGCTCGCACTCAGACCCTTCTGCTCCATCACAGTGATAAGGTTGAAGTTGAAGGGCAGGTGGGCTCCCTCCCGGGTGCGGTTGCCGTAGAACTGCATGGTGAACCACGCTGGAGCGTACGTCTCTATCAGCAAAACACTCGAGTTTCCGCCGTGAATGCGCTGATAATCGTCCAGCACAGTGCGCCACTGGTAGACCATGTCGATGGTCTCCGGCTGATTCTCAATGTACTTCACAGTGAGGTAGTTGCGATCGTCTGGGTCCTGGGTGGCCCCGCTCAGGACCTCATCCGGATACTGTCCCTCGGCATCCGGCAGGACCTCAAAGAGCGGCGGCAGGGCATCGCATCTGAATCCGGACACTCCCTCATTCAGCCAGTAGCGCAGCACCCGCTTCATCTGCTCGACCACGGCCGGATTCCTGTAGTTTAGATCCGGCTGCTGAACAGCGAACTGATGCAGGTAGTACTGCTGCCGCACCTCGTTCCACTCCCAGGCACTGCCACGGAAGTACTGCAGCCAGTTGGTGGGCGGCTCCCTCTTACCAGTAGTTGCGTTAACCTTACCGTCATGCCAGACGTAGTAGTCCTCATAGCCCCTCTCGCGTGCCACCGATTTCTTGAACCAAATACTTTCATTGCTCGAGTGGTTAGGCACAAAGTCCAGAATGATCTTCAGGTCCAACTCTTTGGCTCGCTTGATCAACGCGCGAAAATCATCAAGGGTTCCGTACTCCGGCTGGATGTCGAAGAAGTCTGATATGTCATAGCCAAAGTCCACCATGGGCGATGTGAAAATGGGCGACAGCCAGGCAGCTGTTACGCCCAAATCCTTGAGGTACTCCAGCTTGCTGGTGATGCCGTTCAGGTCACCAATGCCATCGCCATCGGAGTCCATGAAGGAGCGCGGGTATATCTGGTAGAACTGGGCATTTTGCCACCAATCTTTCTTAGCTGCGGTGGAGGCGGTCTCACCTTGGCCGATGGCGAATAGCAAAAGTGTGAGGAGCGCTGCGAGCTCCATTGTTGCTTGTTAGAAATCCAAAGTGTTATGAGCTAAGCACCGGCCATTGTTTGCGGTTTTATACATCTGCTTGATAAGGCTGATAAGTTCTCCTCAGGTGAGTAAATCAAAAGTAAAACAATCAAATCGCATTGCCCGGAACTGATATAGGAAAAGTTTTTTGCCTGAAGTGCTTGCTCGAGTGTTTTTTTGCAAGTGAGTCAACTCGATGTTCGTTTATCATTTGAGCCCCTCTAATCCAGCAATTAAAGGTTGATTGAAAACCTATAAAAGCAACAGCTCTACGCAATTGCGATCAAATTCTAAGAATGCAGCGAACACTACTTAATCGTTTGGGTGTCCTGGCCTTATGGCTGGTTATCCTAGCACAGCCAAGCTGGCCATGTGAGACCACAACATCAACCACAGCCACAAAGGATTGGTGGCAGAATGCTCAGTTCTATCAGATCTACCCGAGGTCCTTCATGGACTCCGATGGCGATGGCATTGGCGACCTGAACGGCATCACCAGCAAGCTGGAGTACCTTAAGGATTTGGGCGTAACAGCTGCCTGGCTGTCCCCCATTTTCACATCCCCTATGGTGGACTTTGGCTACGATATTTCCGACTTCTTCGACATCCAGCCGGAGTATGGAACTCTTGAGGACTTTAAGGCTCTAATCAAGCGAGCCAAGGAGTTGGACCTGAAGATCATCCTGGACTTTGTGCCCAACCACTCGAGCAATGAGAGTATTTGGTTCAAGAAGTCGGTGGCTCGAGAGAAGGGTTACGAGGACTACTACGTGTGGCACGATGGGAAGGTAAATTCCGTGACTGGAGAAAGAGAGCCTCCCTCGAACTGGCTGCAGGCCTTCCGAGGCAGTGCCTGGGAGTGGAACGAGGTGCGGCAGCAGTACTACCTGCACCAGTTCGCCGTGCAGCAGGCCGATCTTAACTACCGCAATCCTCTCGTGGTGGAACAGATGAAGCGAGTGCTGCGCTACTGGCTGGATCTGGGAGTCGCCGGCTTCCGGTGCGACGCTGTGCCCGTGCTCTTCGAGATCGAAACGGATGCTAATGGTCAGTATGCCGACGAGGAGGTGAGTGGTCTGACGAACGACACCGAGGCGCGGAACTACCTCAAGAGCGATCTGATAGAGAATCGTCAAGAAACCATCGACATGGCTTACCAGTGGCGCGTTGTGATGGACGACTACCAGCGCATCCACGGCGGCGACACGAGGGTCCTGCTCATTGAGACCTACGCCCCGCCCGCCTACACGATGCAGTTCTACGGCAATCGGAGTGTCGAGGGAGCCCATCTGCCCTTCAACTTCAATCTGATCACAGTGCCAGCCAGTGAGGGATTCTCCGCAAGCTCCGTCAAAATGTCGGTAGACAACTGGCTGAACAATCTGCCCTCTGGACGCACTGCCAATTGGGTGATTGGGAACCACGATCAGCGGCGAGCTGCCAGTCGGTATGGAGCGGCCAATGCGGACGCAATGAACATGCTGGTGATGATCCTGCCAGGAGCCAGTGTTACCTACCAGGGCGAGGAGCTGGGCATGACCGATGGCGAGATTAGCTGGGAGGACACCCAGGATCCGGCGGCCTGCAACTCCAACTCGCAGATCTACGAGCAATTCACCCGCGATCCCTCTCGCACGCCCTTCCAGTGGACGAGCGGCACCAACGCAGGATTCTCCACAGCAGCCAAGACGTGGCTGCCACTGGCGGCAGACTACCAAACGGTGAATGTGGCAACGGAGACGGCGGCCGAGCGTTCCCATTTGAAGATCTACAAGTCCTTGATAGCGCTGAGGAAGTCCTCGCTGACTCTACAAAATAGTAACACCAAATATGCGGTGCTGAGTGATAATGTGTTTGTGGTAAAGCGGTGAGTGGAAATTATGTTTTATTATCTTCCCTAAAACCTCAGCCAAAGAGCAAATATGTATATTAGATATAGTTAAAACTGCTGAAGTGCTGAATCAAGATTTCAATACTAGATAACCTCTTTTGCGGAATTCTCGCAATAACCTTGAAAGAACCTCCTAAACATATTACCTTTGCAGTTACCTCTCCGGCTCTCAGACCATTATTTACGTGGCCAACTTTGCCAGCCAGGGTGTCACCGTGAACCTGTACGACTTTGACCAGAGCCTGCCCACACATTTGACGCTCCTTGTGCGCAGCCTGCAGTCTGCCAAGGCAGAAGGGTGAGTGGACTTCCGGGTCCAGACAATACCGCGAAAATATTGACCAAGACATGGCTATCCTTTCAGCTCCCTGTTCGAGGTCACCGGCCTGAGTCTGGCGGCCGGCGAGGCCTTGGTGCTGCAGAGCGCTTCCTGATTCGATTGGACTTCCTCCTATCCGTAGCACTTGAAAAACATACCGACTCGGGCCACTCAATCGGCATTTATCTCCGGCTGAAAGCAAATATGCCGCGGCTTGCATAAATAAATAAATAAATAAGCCAAGAACCAGACAAACAAACCACTCTACCCCGGTAACACCGCACATATCCTGAGTCCCCACCCAGATAAGCTCGAGTGCCCGAGTGCGTTCTCTTTTAATTCCCGGTTCGGCGGAGGGGTTCGCCATTTAAAGTGTTTACACACAAATTAAAGTCAAGCACAAGTCCCCGACCCATCGCCCCGTAACCGTTCGACTTGTGTTCGCTTTGGTAAGTATTTCGTGTTTTATACTCGAAAGGAGGACCCCCAGGAGTATGTGTGTGTTTTACACAATGTAAATACAGACGACGGCCAGGGACTAGGCCTATAAAGCAGCACCACCAGCAGCAGCGGCAGAAGGGTCCCCCAGCATCGCGGACTCTTTGAAGTCGAAACCGTCGAGAGGGGGGCTTGATGAGTTCAGGCAGATAGCTCCGGCAATTTTCCCGGCGAGATTTATTAGCAATCTTGGAAATTTCTGAGGCAACCCTGCAGTATTTATTCTCTCTGTCCCCCCGAAAGGAGGCCAGCTGAAAGCAGAACTTCAATTGCGTTATAAATAATTAAATTGCGTTTACACATGGTAATTGGCAGACGCCTGCGATACTCCGGCATCGAGTATACGCCCCGGTTTCCAGATGCAAGGATTTTTCGGCTTATAGAAACTTGTCTCGCCACCTCTTGCGGTCAACCTGAAAGATTGGTAGAATGATGGGAAGAGGTAGGGATACCTGTCGGAGACCCTCCAGACCGGGCTGAAATAACAATTCCGTTAACGCTCACTGAAGTCGAGTAATTACCTGACTCGAGTGGATTTCACGTGCGATTAGTTTGAGAACAATAAACAGATTGAAATTCGAAGGGCGCCTTGAAATCTTTACAAATTATTTTCGCCTTTTAAATAATCTCAGACTTCGATTTGTTCGGCTGTGGCTTTGTCGGTGCTGAAAAATTAGCAGTCTGCGCCGGCCGGGCCACAAAAATGAATAAAATGGAATTGTGTAAATGGCTGCGTGACCCGTCAGACCCATTAAAAAGGTCACAGACACGGCTCCAGTTCCAGGTCCAGCTCCGTCTCCGTCTCCGGCTCCAGCCACTTTACCCTTGCGCACGTGACCAGAAACCCAAAAAAAAAAGCAACAAGAAAGTAAAAAGAAATGCGTATGGAATTGTGGATGGATGATTGTGGAAAATGAAAACCGCAAAGCAGGACAAACGCCGTCCCAGTGCCACCTGATCGCAAGGCTTTCCTCCAGCCTTTTGTGCATTTCATTTTCCAGCAGATAATGAAGTTAATTTCCCCAAAAGAGGGAGAGAGAGGAATGAGGCGCCCAAATGATTACATTTAAGATGATTTTCGCAGATTTACGCAGTTCGGACAAAAGTTTGCTCCCCTTCCGATTGGAAAACTTTTAAAACGCATTAAGCCCGCCGTAATCTGCAGGGGTTCCGAGCTCCGAGCTCCGAGCTCCCGAAAGCCGGAAGCAAGCATCCCGGCACATCCTTGCACATTTAGTTAACGAATTCGTGTTCCCCGACACCGTTTGCATATTAATATTGCCAGCCTAATATTTGAGTTTGATTTCCAGGCCACTCTTAACGAGCTGCGCTCACCACCGGTGGCGGCACGTGCCGGCCAGGTGAGCCGGTCAGGTGAGTCCCGGGCCCGAGAGTCCATCTAATCGCTGGCCGCTCATTAATTGCACCGCAAACACAGCTCATAACTGGCATCCAACGGGTTGTCGAGGTGGAGCCTGAAGCCTGGCCAACAGTCGCTCATTTGAATGACTCTCACGTAGGTGATGTTTCGGTGTTTGGGTTTGGTGGTGATGTTTTCGGGTCCGTTGGTTCATCTCGGTGGGGAAAACGGTGGAAAGTTGACAACTGATGCCGCAAAGAGCCCCGGCCGATGACAGACCAATTGTCGCCAATGTGATGAACTGCGGCGGCACTCGCTCAGATTCGCAATTCAGCTGCTGCGCACGATGATGGTGCACAGTCTGGCTTTAAGGTAAGTTAAGGTAGCGAAACGGCCTTAAAGGACTCTCTTAGAGGGTTAGTTTTGGGTAAGGGACAGGCAGCCAAAAATAGCAGCCAAGGTGAAAATTCATCATAATTTCACTTCATTTTTTATGAGTAAATTAAAAAGGCAACCAGGGCGCTTTTCTCTGCGGCTGTCTCGGCTGTCAAGTGCGACAACTACAGCCACATCCCATCCTCCCTGCCATGGCACTCCCACGCACACTCACGCGCCCCCCGTTTCCGAGATGCCTTCTGCGGTCCTTCGTCCTTTTTGTGTGGCAGGCAACGCTGCGTATGCGTGATTTGTGTGTCTTATCAATCACGTCTAATGGAATTTCTTTTGCCCCCCGCCTCATCCCCGCGGCTGGCTGACTCTTGAACCAGGACAAAGTTCCCTAATAATTTATAATAAGTTGGCTCAGCACGCGACCTTAAAATTGAAAAGTTTCCCAATGTCGTTCGCCCCAATAACTTATACGCCCATATAACAGGCCGTCACATCGATGTACTTTATGTATGTTACGTGTATTATTCTTGTCGAACTTATGATTATGTAAACTCTAGACAGACTCCAGAATCAGGGCCGCATAAGGCTGCAAGGACAGGTTGCTCAGGGTGACGGAATCCCTGCAAGCATGAGAAGGGTAACTTGTTAATAAAGTATTTAATTTTTGGCTTTAAGAGAGAGAAGCTACTTACCCAACGGTGGCCTTTGCCAGCGGATTCAGCAGCTTGATCTTGAAGTTGCCAGTGACGTAGAGAGGACTAGCCACATCCACGCCAGAAACAGCGGTGTCCAAAACGTTGGCTACCAGCACGTAGCTGCTATTCCCACTTAGATATCTCTTGATGGCCACCACATTGTCACCCACATTGGCATATTTAGTGGCGCCAAACTGCAGGGTCTTCTCCTTGCGCAGCTCCACCAGCTGCTTGTACAGACTCAGGTGACTGGGACTCGTGGCATTCTCGGTCTGCACATTCACGGTCACATAGTTCGGGTTGATGGGCAGCCAGGTGGTGGCGTTGGTGGAGAAGCCAGCGTTGGCCTCGCTCCTCCACTGGAAGGGAGTCCTGGCAGGATCGCGGGTGAACTGCTCGTAGATCTGTGAGTTGGAGTTGCACGCCGCCGGATCGCGACTGTCCTCCCAGCTAATGTCCAGATCGGTCATGCCCAGCTCCTCGCCCTGGTAGGTGACACTCACGCCGGGCAGGAACATCTGCAGCATGTTCATCAGGTCGATGCGGTTCTCTCCATACCGACTGCCCACTCGACGCTGGTCATGGTTGCCCATCTACAAACCACATCCAATTAGTTTATTAAAGGGATTTCAGGATTAACTTTAGTGGCTCAATCTGCTTGAGGTCGAGTGTTACTTACCACCCAGTTGGCTGTCTGTCCGGCGGGCATTTGCGTCAGCCAGCTGTTGATAATCTTCACGAAGCCCGCCGCGTTCAGCTGAGTGTTGTTCTTGTCCCCATTGCCGCCCACGATGAACTGGAAGTTGAAGGGGATCTGGGCGCCCTTGGTGGTGCGGTTGCCATAGAACTGCATCACATAATCCAGACCCGAGTAGGTCTCCACCATAATGACGCGCGAGTCGCCGCCATGAATCCTCTGGTAATCATCCAGAAGAGTCCTCCACTGGTAAACCATCTCCACGGTCTCACGCAAGTCCTGGGTATAGATGTGCTTCAGATAGGATGAATCATCGGGATCGTCTGTGTAACCGCTCAGGGGCTCATCAGGATAGCGACCATCGGCGTCGGGCAGCACCTCGAAGCACCAGGGCACTGCGTCCATCCGGAAGCCGGCCACTCCGCGGTCCAGCCAGTAGGTCAGCACGCGCTTCATCTGTGCAACCACGGCAGGATTGCGGTAGTTGAGATCGGGCTGCTTGACGGCGAACTGATGGAGGTAGTACTGCTGCCTCACCTCGTTCCACTCCCAGGCACTGCCCCGGAAGGCCTGCAGCCAGTTCGAGGGAGGTTCCCTCACTCCAGTGGAAGCATTGACGTAGCCGTCGTGCCACATGTAGTAGTCCTCGTAGCCCTTCTCCCGATTCACAGACTTGGTGAACCAGACATTTTCATCGCTGGAGTGGTTGGGTACAAAGTCCAGGATGATCTTGATATTTCGCTTGTTGGCTTCGGCGATCAGCTGGTCAAAGTCGGACAGCGTTCCGTACTCGGCTTGGATGTCAAAGAAGTCGGAGATGTCGTAGCCAAAGTCCGCCATGGGCGAGGTGTAAATGGGCGACAGCCAAGTGGCCGTCACTCCGATTTCCTTCAGGTAATCCAGCTTCGAGATGATGCCCTGCAGGTCGCCAATGCCATCGCCATCGGAGTCCTTGAAGGAGCGCGGATAGATCTGGTAGAACTGCGCCACCTGCCACCAATCACGTGTGGTGTCCGTGGTGGTGGAAGCAAGGAGATCTGGATCCACAACTCCCGCTCGCCCAAGGGCACACTGCAGGCCGAGTGCGAGTATCGCTACTATTAAGTTATTCAGACACGCCATGACTGACTGACCACCAGGCCGGTGGAAACCCCCTTTTATAGGCCGCCTCCCAGAGATCTTTCCAGCGATAAGCTCGAGTGCTATGACCACCTTTATTTTCCGCTAATAACTATTGTGGGAACTCAACGACTGCTCAGATAGAGCGCCACTTGAGCCAGCCAGAGGTAGACTCCGAGAACGGGAAGGGAGCGAAGCTCTCCGTTGGTGGCGTAACCGTAGTAGGATGAGGAAGCCTCCAGGATCAGCGAATCCTTGGGCTGCAGCTGCAGCGAGGTAGAGTTGACGAGATCGCTGCAGTGTGGAGAACGTTAAATCAACCTCTAAAGACTTTCAAGGGTAAAAAACTTACCCCACTTTGACCTGAGAGCGCTCTGTGATCACCACAACCCTTAGTTGAGGCGGCAAGTCCTTGAAAGTCTGCTGCAGATTTACAGTCTCCACTCCATCGTAAATGTTCATCAAGGTCAGCAGGGTTGACTCATGCTGGAGGGAACTGAAAGCAAGTCGGGTGTCATTATCTTTAAGTATATTTATAAATAATGTACCCTCCTCCCCTCACCGTTTCACAGCCAGCACTGCATCGCTGAGGGCCTTCACTTGGGTTTCCCCACGCTGCAGGGTCCTAGATTGCTGCCTCAATTGCCACAGCTGCTTGAAGATGTTCAGGTGGCTCAGAGGCTTCTGCTTCTCCAGCTCCACATTGATCTGCTTGTAGTCCAAGGCTACGGGCAGCCAGGTCTTGCTGGCATTGCTGAAGCCGGCATCCTGGGCGTCGCTCCACTGAAAGGGCGTACGCTCCGGATCGCGGGAGAACTGCTCGTAGATACTCGGATTGGTGTTGCAGGCAGAGGGATCCACGGTGTCCTTCCACGAGATCCACACATTGGTCATGCCCAGCTCCTCGCCCTGGTAGGTGACACTGGCGCCGGGCAGAGTGCTGGTGAGCATGTTCAGCATGTCCACACGGTCTGTGCCCAAACGGGAGCCAACTCGGGGCTTGTCGTGGTTGCCCAGCTGCAGATATAATGAGAAGGTATAATTATTAATTATTTATTACTTAAAGTAAATCCTTAATCAGTTTCAATTACGAAATCACAAAATTCCTACAAATGTAAGCAAACAATTAAGTAACAAAAACAAATTAAAGCCTTATCAAAACCCCGAAGAGTAAACAAATTCGATGAAAAACAACACACACTTGTGTTGATTGCCCTTTAAATGGGCTGTAAAAGCTTCGTTTTCTATAAAATATGGGTGTAAAGCCCTAGCTTAGTTATTTCTAGGGGGTCCTGATAGAAAATAATACTATAACTCACCACCCAGTTGGCGGTGCGTCCCTTGGGCATGTGCTGTAGCCACTTTTGAATGGTGTCCTCGTAGGCATGGGCATTCGACGAGTTGGAGATTTCGCTAATCAGCAGAAAGTTGAACGGCAGCTGGGCTCCCTCGGCAGTCTCGTTGCCATAGTAACGCATCACAATGTCAATGGGAGAATAGGTCTCGGCCATCAAGATGCGATCCTCGCCGCCGTGCTCCCGCTGGAAGGCGTCCAGCACGGCTCGCCAAGAGTAGACCAGGTCAATGGTCTCCGGCTGATCCACGGTGTAGATGTGCTGCAGATAGCCGTAGTCCTCGGGGTCGTTGTCCCAATCATTGCGCGGCTCGTCGCGGTACTGGTTCTGTGCATCCGGCGCTATCTCGAAGACATGGGGCACTGCATCAATGCGAAAGCCGGCGACACCTTTGGCCAGCCAAAAGCGCAGAACGTTCTGAGGGAAGATTGGAAAATTTGTAAATAATATTTGGAAATTTATAAAGCTAATGAAACTCTATAAGAAATCAAATTATTTCAAGCATCTCTCTTACTAATCGTAAAAGCTTTTCAGTTTAAAATAAATCTGAAATGGGGCCAACAAATAGTATTTAAGTAGTGTTTTCTATATTTAAATAAAACGGAAGAAGTTTGTGGACACGATGCACACTTCCCTGACTTTTAATGTAAACTTTTATTCAATACTCACATTCATGGCCTCCCGAACCTTCGGATTGCGATAGTTGAGATCCGGCTGCTTCTTCACAAACTGATGCAGGTAGTACTCCTGACGACCCTCATGCCACTGCCAGGCGCTGCCCCGGAAGACACTGATCCAATTGGAGGGCGGTCGGCGGTTGCCATTTTCCATACGACCAGGATGCCACACATAGAAGTCCTTGTACTCCGGATCGCCTGCCGCCGATCGTCGGAACCACTCGCACTCGTCACTCGAGTGGTTGGGCACAAAGTCCAGGATGATCTTAATGCCCAGCTTGTTGGCCACTGCCATTAGGTTCTCAAAGTCCGCCATGGTACCGAAGATCGGCGCAATTTCCGTGAAATTGGCAATGTCGTAGCCGAAATCGGCCATCGGCGAGGTGAAAATGGGCGACAGCCAAGTGGCCGTGATGCCGACTTCCTTGAGGTAGGGCAGTTGCGCCGCAATTCCTGGTCGAGAATAAATGGTTCAATAGTATAGAAAACAGAAACACTTTCCCTGCTTTTCACACCGTTCAGATCGCCCACGCCATCGCCGTTGCTATCTTTAAATGACCTTGGGTAGATCTGATAGAAGGCGCCAGTCTGCCACCACTTGAGATCAGTGTCCTTCTCCTCAATGTCCACGAACTCCGCATGGTAGTTGGGGAAGGGCTGGCTCCAAGCTGGACAGAGCAGCTGCAGCAGCACCACAAATAAAGCCGCCAGGCGATATTTAATCATTGTGTAAGGTAGTGGATTAGTTTAGTTCCGATCGGAGCAGACGCTCGAATGCGACTGCCGATCGGGAGAAAAAGAGATTTATGCAGGGCACTCAAGCTTATGTAAATTCCGGAGAGCAAGGAAGAGAGAGAGAGATCACATGGACGTGGAAGAAATATATATTGATTAAAGGGGGAATAGTGCAGGAAGTGAAGTATTTAATTTATTTATATAAAGGAAAGTATTTAAATAAATAAATACATTTGAATTAAATAGGGGTTTAAATCATATTGAGTTAAATATAAAATAAATGTATATTTCTGTATTTTTACCTTACCAGTATACTATTTTCACCCCTCTCATGCTTAGTTCCTTACGCTCCTGATAAGCTAGCATATATTTTATTTATAAACCGCGAACCACAAAGAGAGAGTAAAATGAGAGATCACAAGAGCGAGCATTGCATACACTTCACAGTTATCACCGGCGGATGAGTAAAGTACATGTGATTGCACGTATTTTTATATGTATATATATATATGTTGAATGTTATATGGTTTATCAAAATTGAGCAGAATAAAAACACTGGATGAATGCCAGACTACAGTAAAATTACCAATCGTTTGTATTGGTACTTATGTTTTCGTTCATTTATCGAGCTTTTTCTTGGTATAAAATTGTGATAAGAAAATTTGTTTAGAATTTTGATAAAAATGTATTCAATTCTCAGGAGAATTTATCCAAATTTTTAAATCAAACAGACTTCATATCCTCAAGCTTTTGGAATATCCCGTACTTTAATTAAGAATAAAACCATTAAATGTTAATTACTTTAAGTTCAACAGTTGTATAAAAATCACTTAAAATAGTGTGTTTCTTAAGCTTTTAAATTCGTACAAAATTAATAACCAGCCACAGTAGAAAATCCCTTGCATTTATAAACATTTCAAGGGTATTTAGAGCTCGTATTCCCCTCTGAAAACACTGGTTTTTAAATAACAGTTAGTCATGAATGTGCAATGGTTTTATTTATCAGACGAGACAATAACCTAAGCCGTTGTGGTGGAGCGCAGCACAATGGCCTCGTGGGGCATCAGGGTCACACTGTTGGCGGACACCTGATCGCCGACCTTCTTGATGGACTTCTCGGTGACCAAAGCGTACTGGAACTGGGCGGGCATGTAGGAGAAGACCTGCGACAGGTTCACATTCTCAATGGAATCGTAGATGTTGAACAGAGAAATGTACACATAGTCGCCGCTCAGGTGGCTGCAAAGAGAAAATTTCTCATTAAATAAGTTCTTAAGAGGCTTAAATTTAATTTCTAAATAAAATATTCTTTTAAATATGAAATATATCCCGTTTTAACTCACCGCTTGACGGCCAGGACATAGCTGCTAACGGCCTTGACCTCGGCGGAACCCTCCTTGATGCTGGGCTCCTCGCGCAGCTGCTGCAGGCGCTTGAACACGTTCAGGTGGCTCAAGGACACGCCACGCTCGGTCTTCACATTCCTTTGCTTGTAGTCCGATGCCACTGGTAGCCAGGTGGACTTGCCGGTGGTGAATCCAGCCAGAGACTCATCGGACCAGTGCATGGGGGTACGAGCCGGGTCACGGGACATGTCCATATAGTTCGCCTCATAGCCATTGCAGGCTTGAGGGTCCACGGTGTCCTCCCAGGAGACGTAGCCATCTAGCATGCCAATCTCCTCACCCTGGTAGGTGATGCTGCAGCCGGGCAAAGTCAGCAGAAGAATGTTGAAGAGATCCACACGATCGGCACCGAAACGGGAGCCCACACGGTTCTTGTCGTGGTTGCCAATCTATTTATGAAATAATAATATTATTAATTATTAAGAACTAAAAAGAAACCTGTCATTGAGTCAGTAAAGTAATAATATAATGGGTTAAGCGTGCCAAATGTGCTTAAAGGATTCATTAGATAATGACATTGTTTCAGAAAGTATTTTCACGGATCGCAGCTGGTAACTCTATCAACTTTCAATGGATTAATATGATATTTCCTAGTGATTTACAGATGTCAGGATTAATGGCCATAACTTACCACCCAGTTGGCGCTCTTGCCCTCGGGCATCAGGTTGAGCCAGTTGTTAATCAGGTACTCGTAGTGATAGGCATCGGAGTCGTAGTGCAGATTGCTTATCAGCTGGAAGTTGAACGGTATCTGGGCACCTTCGGCGGTCTCGTTGCCATAGTAGTGCATGACGATTTCGATCGGCGACCAGGTCTCCACCATTAGAATGCTGAATAATACGAAAGCAATCTATAAATCCCATGACTTTTGAGTGATTCGTAGTGCAATTACTCACCGCTCATCGCCGCCGTTGTCGGCTTGGAACTGCTCCAAGATCTCGCGCCATTCGTAGCTGCAAGTTTAGGAAAATATTAATCAAAGTTCCATGAAAGATTCCCATTTAATCAAACTCACACCAAATGCGGGGTCTCTGGCTGATCCACAGTGTAGATCTTGTGGGTGTATCCGTACTCATCCGGATCATTGGTCCAGTCGTTGCGGGGCTCATCGGGATAGTTACCGTTCTCGTCGGCCTCGACCTCGAAGGCATGGTAAATGGCATCCACGCGGAAGCCATCGACGCCCTTCTCCAGCCAGAAGCGCAGCACGTTGTTCATCTCCTCGCGGACCACGGGATTGCGGAAGTTAAAGTCCGGCTGCTTCTTGTGGAACTGATGCAGGTAGTACTCCTGACGACCTTCGTGCCACTCCCAGGCGCTGCCGCGGAACACGCTCACCCAGTTGGTGGGCGGGCGACGGGTTCCATCATCGTTGACGAATCCCGGGTGCCAGATGTAGTAGTCCTTGTACTCCTCCTCGCCGGCTGCCGATCGCAGGAACCACTCGGCCTCATCGCTGGAGTGATTGGGCACAAAGTCAAGGATGATCTTCACGTCCAGTTCCTTGGCACGAGCCACCATGTTCTCAAAGTCCTCCATCGTTCCGAACATGGGATCCACAGCCTTGAAGTCAGAAATATCATAGCCAAAGTCGGCCATCGGAGACTTCAGGAAGGGCGACAGCCAGGTGGCGGTCACGCCGATCTCCTTGAGGTACTCCAACTTCTCGGTGACTCCGTTCAGGTCTCCAATGCCATCGCCATCGGTGTCTTTGAAGGATCGGGGGTAGATCTGGTAGAAGGAGGCGGTCTTCCACCAGGGAGCCGCAGCATCGACAGCCAGAAGGCCAAGGCCCACCAGCAGGAACAGGCTAGTCCAAGTGGTCATTGTTAACTGTAAGTGTTGCGATTGAAATCGGTTTCTTATATACCTTACCGATAATCTATAAGGCTTATCGATTTTTGATTTTTGCGCGAAAACACGTATGGCCACCTGGGAAAATATATGGCGGGACCTTTGGCTTTGAAATAAAAATAGAAGATAGTGAGGCTGGTTAGGGCAGAAGAACTGATTTTTCACATCAGTGAAACAAAGATAACAAAGGAAAACACGTAAACCTTAACAATATAACAAAATTCTCAAACAAATTATAATGGATCACGGCCTTAGTTGCTATTGATTGGAGTTCTTTGGTCTACGTATCGAAATGTCATCATTACAAGTCTACAAGTCTTAACCAAAACTATACTTCATTCTCCTACATAATGAAAATCTAATAGTTATGTTATATATACTCATAATTTGCTCATGATTGTGTTTATATATTCCCTGTAATCATAACTACAATATTCACAGGGAAATGAGTTCCATTTCAATGCTAAACGACCTACACTCATGTTGTTTCAGTTATTAAATCATTGCCAATTACCTTATCACAGCCTTGAACCCTCAAGTCTTGCATTTATTAGCCCCGAATTGAAGAGGCAATAAATTACTACCCCCAAGAGAAATCCAAGAAATGATCGATAAGATTAAGCCATTTATGCAGTTGAAATTCATTTGCCTGCCAATCTGTCTCATGATCTTCGGGCGTGAGCCAAAATCTGACTCCAACGCTGCCGCCAGCTGCTGCCAATAAATTCCACAAATCGATATCTTGGGAACCTGTTCAGCCTGGCCACGCACTGGGATCGTAAATCTACCATGGCGTGGGGCTAATCAGGAGTGGGGCTTATCAGGGCCTTATCGCCTGGGCCGAGGGGCATAAATAGAAGCACTGCCTAATCCCTCTGGCCATTGGCAATCGATCGATTCACTGGGAGCCATGTTCAAGTTGCTGGTTCTCTCCTGCCTTCTGGCCCTGGTGCTGCCCTCGTTGGCCGAGGTGGGCTGGTGGAAAACTGCTCAGTTCTACCAGATCTATCCCAGGTCGTTCAAGGACAGCGATGGCGACGGTGTTGGTGACTTGACTGGTAAGTAAAGGATAAGGAATCTTCGTGGAGAAGCATTCATCCAGTCCTTGTGTCTCAGGTATTACCCAGCAACTGGCCTACCTGAAGGAGATCGGCGTCACTGCCACCTGGCTGTCCCCGATCTTCACCTCGCCCATGGCTGACTTTGGCTACGATGTGGCCGATCTCTACAACATCGATCCCATCTTCGGCACCATGGCCGACTTCGATGCCCTGGTGGCACGCGCCAAGGAGCTGGACATCAAGATCATCCTGGACTTTGTGCCCAACCACACCAGTGACGAGTGCGAGTGGTTCATCCGTTCGGAGAACGGCGAGGAGCAGTACAAGGATTTCTATGTGTGGCACACCGGCAAGGTGGTCAACGGCATTCGCCAGCCGCCCAACAACTGGATCAGCGTCTTCCGTGGCTCCATGTGGACCTGGAGTGAGAAGCGTCAGGCCTACTACCTGCACCAGTTCCACGCCAAGCAGCCCGATCTCAACTACCGCAACCCCGCTGTCGTCGATGCCATGAAGGAGGTCCTGCGCTTCTGGCTGCGCAAGGGAGCCTATGGCTTCCGCATCGATGCCGTGCCCCATGTGTTCGAGGTGCCAGCCGATGCCGATGGCAACTGGCCCGATGAGCCCAGGAACGAGGATGTCAGCGATCCCGAGGACTACACCTACCTGCAGCACATTTACACCACCGACCAGCCGGAGACCCTGGAGCTCGTCTATGCCTTCCGCGATGTGATCGAGGAGCTGGACGCCGAGTTGGGCGGCGACGATCGCGTCCTGCTCACCGAGGCCTACTCTCCCCTGGAGACTCTGATGCAGTACTACGGCAACGGCACCCACCTGGGCTCCCAGATCCCCTTCAACTTCAATCTGCTGGCCAACATCCACTACAACTCCGACGCCTACCACTACTCCGAGCTGATCCACAACTGGCTGGACAACATGCCCGAGGGTCAGGTGGCCAACTGGGTGTTTGGAAACCACGATCAGAGTCGCATCGGATCCCGCCTGGGTGCCGATCGCATCGATGCCTGCAACATGATCATCTTGGGTTTGCCCGGCATCAGTGTCACCTACCAGGGCGAGGAGATGGGCATGACCGATGTGTACATCAGCTGGGAGGACACCGTAGACCCCCAGGCCTGCCAGTCCAACGAGGATGAGTTTGAGCGTCTCACCCGTGACCCCGTGCGCACACCCTTCCAGTGGAGCGACGAGCAGAACGCCGGCTTCTCCAATGCCTCCGTCACCTGGCTGCCCGTGGCCAGTGACTACAAGCTGGTCAATGTGAAGAAGGAGCGCGGAGTGGCCCTGAGCCACCTGAATATCTACAAGCAGCTGCGCGCTCTCCGTGATGAGCCCACTCTGAAGCAGGGAGATGTCACTGTGGTGGCCATTGGCCCCAATGTCTTGGCCTTCAAGCGGTGAGTTAGGGTTAAGATTTGATACATCCTTTAGAGTTTATGGATTATCCTTGCCTATATTTATAGCTCCCTGGCTGGCCAGAAGTCCTACATCACTGTCATCAACATCAACGATGATGTCGAGTCGATCAACCTGGACTCTGTCTTCACCTCCATCTCCACCCAGGTGCAATACGTGGTGGTCAACGACAAGAGTGTGCGTCGCAAGAAGTGAGTACTAGGAAGTCATCTCAAAGAAATCCTTACTCATATCTCTCCCTCTTTCTTACAGCGATCTTACCTTCGCCAACTCTGTCCTGCTGATGCCCAAGGAGGCCGTCGTGCTGAGCACAGTCTAGACCAACTTATTAGTTCCCATTAATAAATAAAAATCATAGAAACCATAAAAATCGCACAATTTCCTCCAGGGGGAAGTGTTACTCAACGAAAACCTTATCTTGGCAGTTGCCCCACCGAGTTGTATAAACACTGATTAGAAGGAGACCCACTGGGAATTTTGAATAATTGCCTTAATTTATTGGGCAATTAGAGCGGAGTATTAAGGCCATATCAGAAGATTCCGGTTCCAATGAGGTTGTAGTTGGTGTTTATTTAAAGATTAATCCATGCTTATTATTGCGTAAGTTGATAGTGCTTAGGCCAGTATCGAATGTCTGTATCTTTAAGTGGTATTACAATCAAGATTTAGGTAATTGGCACTCAAAGTTCACATTGGAGGACTGCCTGGATCGCATGCGTCCAGTGGCTGACATACTGCGTGGGGCGGCGCTATCTTTATGGGGGTCCCCAAGGCAGTTGGAACTGATTAAGAGCAAACAAGGAGGGAATTCTGTCTAAATTTCTTAAAGAATTTAATCGATACTGGTACATCACGCCAGCCAGCGTAAGACGATTGCCTCGTAAGGCATGAGGATGATTCTCTCCTTCAGATTGACAGTTTGCCTGGGGAATAATTCGAATGAGAAACGATTTCAAAGGATATCAGTTTCTGAAAATCTTACCCAGCATAGTGCGTGGAGTAGGCAGTGACCAGGACATACTCGTAGGTCTTGGTGCCCAGACCATCGATGATCTCCATGTTGTTGCCCATGTTGACCAGGATTCGATACTCCTCGCTGTACTTATTGGTGCTAGAAGGGAAGGACAATGAGTCTCCTAAATATACATCAAGGACCTTGAGAACTTACCGTATAATCTGCAGAACCTGCTCCGTGACCGCCTCATAAGAGAAGCCTCCCTCTTCCTTGAATGCCAAGAAGGCGGAACTGCTCTTCAGCTCCTGCAGACCCTTGAAGATGTTCAAGGAGGATCGTGACACCTTGCGCTCCGTCTGCACATTGTATCTCTCGTAATCTGGACTTAGGGGCAACCAGGTCGTATCACCCTCCGAGAAACCTGCATTCTTTTCCGAATTCCATTGCATGGGCGTGCGCTCTGCATCCCTGTGTTCGCAGTCGTCTCCGGTGCACTGCACATCCACATTGGACATGCCGATCTCCTCGCCATAATAGGTCACAGAGGCTCCTG
The DNA here is from genome assembly GCA_008042575.1 of Drosophila watanabei. Taxonomy (NCBI): domain Eukaryota; kingdom Metazoa; phylum Arthropoda; class Insecta; order Diptera; family Drosophilidae; genus Drosophila; species Drosophila watanabei. Next base: position 22,162 of record VNJS01011861.1, on the reverse strand, counting down.
GCAGGGAATTCACAATCACATTAAGGAGATCCACTTTGTGGGCTCCCATGCGGTTGGCCACGCGGTCGTTGTCATGATTTCCCACCACCCAGTTGGCCGTCTGGTGCTCCTTCCACATGGTATTCATCCAGTAGTCAATAGAGCCCACCACATCCCTGGCAGTGGAGTAGCCACTGAGGTACATCAGCTGGAAGTTCATGGGCAGCTGGGTGCCCTGATGGGTGCTGTTGCCAAAGTAGGCGCTCAGAGTTTCCACGGAGGAGTAGGCCTCGGCCAGGAGCACCCTAGAGTCGCCACCGTTCTCCGCTTGATAGGCATCCAGAAAGGCACGCCACTCGTACATGAGATCTACGGTGGCAGGCTGATCTTTGGTGTAGATGTGGTCGTGGTAGTCGTAGGACTCTGGGTCAGTGCCCCACCCACTGATGGGCTCGTCCGGATAGGAGCCATTCGCAAAGCGGTACTCGTAGATATGAGGAACCGCATCAATCCGGAAGCCATCCACTCCACGATCCAGCCAGAACTTGAGCACGTCCAGCATGTGCTCCCTGACCATGGGATTGGTGAAGTTCAGGTCGGGCTGCTTGTCCTGGAACTGATGCAGGAAGTACTGCTGGCGCTGCTCGTTCCACGTCCACATGGGTCCACCGAACACACTGACCCAGTTGGAAGGAGCCTCCCTCTGGCCGGTCTCCGCGTTTAGCTTTCCATCGTCCCATACATAGAAGTCGTCGTAACCCTCCTCGCGGTTCACCGACTTGGCAAACCACTCGTTCTCGTCGCTCGAGTGGTTGGGTACAAAGTCCAGAATGATCTTCACGCCCAACGACTTGGCCTCCGTAATTAATTCATCAAAGTCTGCCAGGGTGCCGAAGATGGGGTCGATATCGTAGAAGTTGGAGATGTCGTAGCCAAAGTCCGACATGGGCGAGCTGAAGATGGGTGACAGCCAGGTGGCCGTGATGCCGATTTCCTTGAGGTAACTCAGCCGCGAGGTGATGCCCTTCAGGTCCCCGATGCCGTCGCCATCGCTGTCCTGGAAGGAGCGCGGATATATCTGGTAGAGCGAGGCGTTCTCCCACCAATCGATGTCCGCGCCACCCGCCGTTACCAGGAGAAGGAGAGCCAGGCTGAGGCCGAGGCCGAGATGTGCCCACTGCGGCATTTCGATAGCGTTTGAGTGGGCCAAACTCAATTTGCTAATAACAATTGCCGGCCGTGTAGCGATTGACGAGGCGATAAGGCGCAATTGCTCCGACCGACTGGTAATCTGTCAGTGTTTTATCGCATATTTGCTAGATTAAATAACCGCTGGCTCTGGGCTTTTTCCCGTTCTTTTCGTTCTGCAATTGGCTCTCCTTTATTGGATATTCCACTAAAGCGCGAAATGTCGTAAAATTGCCATAAAAATGTTAAATACAACTGCCACAGGACTGGCCCGAGATTCCCCTGCAGTGAATCAATATCGATAACAGCCATAAATGCCTGAACTTTATCCAACAAAGTTTGTTTAGGGGAAAAAGAAATCAATTTCAATTTGAACTCGATATAAAACTCAAATTTTTAAATTGATATTTTCGTATAATGTTTTTTTAATTCCTCGCATTTTATTTATACTTTTATATTCTATTTAAGTCCCTGCATTATAGTAATATTTGTTTAGAACCATCAATTAAATATGTGAAAACATCAAAAGTTACTTACCTCGCTTATCCCTGATCCCTTATCCTTAATATCTCTACATTTGACTTTGCATTAATTATGACAGGAGTCTGCATCTCTGGCGTCCACTTTACGACCTGCGTCACTGCTGTCTCTCAAAATAAATTTGACTTGTACATTTGCTTTTAAATAAATTAGTTCTCCACGCCGGAGGCAAAGGAGGTGGAGTGTGGAGCACATTTCCGCAAACACACCTAATTAGCCGCTTCTGCAGCAGCCCAGCTTGGATCCCCCTTTGGAGCGGAGCGCGAATTCAAACAAGTGAATCCGTGCAGCATCCTCGAGTCCGCTCCAGACGGAGCATGAGGGGCAGCGGCACTGTTTTCGCACTGCACTCGTTCAATTACACTTACTCATTACACCGCCCGGGGCAATCCACTCGAAGTGGTTTTAATTCAATTAAAATCCTCACTCGCCAGCTCACCTGCATGGCGGTGAGGTGAGCTCCTCCCCCTCCACCGACTGGCAGCATCAGCCATAAATCAACATATCCTTCCAGGGACTTCAAACATATGTTAGTTAACACAAATCGATTCAAATTTATATTGGCACGGATTGCTCTCTTATTCAGATTTTCAATTATGGGAGTTTGCTTCTGGGGTTTCCCTTTGAAAAAATATAGAATTTAAACTTTTAAAGCCAGTCAAAGTGGGGAATAATTTAGATAATATTGTAATCCCGCCAAAGCTTTCAAAATCTACTTTTCGACTTTCACAAACAAAGAAGGAAATACCTCAACAGCAAATAAACTCCTTGATAATGTAGACCCTTAAAGATAATAACAATAATTTTAGCAACTTTGGCTGCAATGTTCGCAGCAAATGATTATGTTTTGTCACGTTTGAAATGGCCCAGAGAACGGCAACAAGGTTATCTGGGGGAGAGAACATTTCCACCGTTGAGTGTTCGTATGTATTAATCACAGTTTTTCCAGCTCACTATTGCTTGTTTTTGCCTGCAGCTGAAGAAGGGGGATTTGGTTTGTTGTTCCCTTCCTATCAGCTGACTAACTGGCCACTTGAACGCCCTACCATAACACACCAGGGGAGGTTCTTCAGGAATATACCCCATAGGTTATTTTCCAGCAATCGTGGGGCTGTGTCGAGAGCGGGTTAATCGCTTTACGTAAAGCTTTGCTGAATGCGCGAAAACAATCACAATTTGGGTGCGAAAACCTGAGCACCCTGAGAACCCCCTGAGCAGTGTGTTTGAACAGCCATTGAAATGGCCACTCCAAGTGGGCCAGATCTCGATAGGAGCCGCCTTATCGAGCGGTATAAAAGCCAGCTGACGGCTCTCCACAGCGAACAAATTCGAACAAAATGCGACCGCAATCAGCTGCGTGCCTGCTCCTGGCCCTCGTGGGCCTGGTGGGAGCCACCGAGTGGTGGGAGAGTGGCAACTACTACCAGATCTATCCGCGCTCCTTCCGCGACTCTGATGGCGACGGCATCGGAGATCTCAACGGAGTCACCGAGAAGCTGCAGTACCTCAAGGACATCGGTTTCACGGGCACCTGGCTGTCGCCGATCTTCAAGTCCCCCATGGTGGACTTTGGCTACGACATCTCGGACTTCTACACCATCCAGCCGGAGTACGGCACCATGGAGGACTTCGAGCGCATGATCGCCAAGGCCAAGGAGGTGGGCATCAAGATCATCCTGGACTTTGTGCCCAATCACTCCAGCGACCAGAACGAATGGTTCATTAAATCGGTGGACAGCGACCCCACTTACAAGGACTTTTACATCTGGCACGACGGCAAAATTAACAACGAGACCGGCGAGCGGGAGCCGCCGAGCAACTGGAACTCAGAGTTCCGCTACAGCGCCTGGGAGTGGAACGATGTGCGTCAGCAGTACTACCTCCACCAGTTCGCTGTCCAGCAGCCGGATCTCAACTACCGTAATCCTGCCGTGGTCAACGAGATGAAGAACGTGATTCGCTTCTGGCTGGCCAAGGGTGTCTCCGGCTTCCGCATTGACGCAGTGCCCTATCTGTTTGAGGTGGACCTCGACCGCTACAATGAGTATCCGGATGAGCCGCTCACCAACGACGCTGTGAACTGCCCGGATCCGGACGACCACTGCTGGACGCAGCACATCTACACCCAGGACCAGCCGGAGACCCTCGACATGGTGTACCAGTGGCGCGAGGTGGTAGACACGTTCCATGAGGAGCATGGCGGCGACAAGCGCCTCCTGATGACTGAGGCCTACACCAGCTTCGAAAACATTATCTTGTACTACGGCAACGGAGTAAGGAACGGCTCGCACATCCCCTTTAACTTCGACTTCCTCACGAGCATCAACAACGCCTCGAAGGCCGGTGACTATGTGGATCACATCAAGAAGTGGATGGATGCCATGCCGGCGGGAGTCTATGCCAACTGGGTGCTGGGCAACCATGACAACAAGCGAGTGGCCTCCCGTTTCGGCGTTCAGCGCACCGACCTCATCAACATTCTGCTGCAGACTCTGCCAGGACACGCTGTTACCTTCAACGGCGAGGAGATTGGCATGACCGATGTTTGGATCAGCTGGGAGGACACGGTGGACCCCAATGCCTGCAACTCCAACCCGGACATCTACTACGATCGCTCGAGGGATCCCGAGAGGACACCCTACCAGTGGGATGCCTCTCCCCAAGCCGGTGAGTCAGAGCTTACTGTAAATTCCGTGTGAGAATATATATAAGTAATCCATTAAGTGTCTTATTTTGAATTTGATAGTGTATATTCCGATAAGTGTGATTTGTCATACTCTGATTAGCTTTGTTATTAAACTTTAACAGGCAAATGCCAAGACAATGGCAGATAGAGTACCTCTGCTGATAAACTATAACCTCAAGAGGCTAACGAGTAGGCATTCAAGATAACCAAATATTTCATTTTTTTCCAGGCTTCACCAGTGCGGACCACACCTGGCTGCCCGTGGCCGATGACTACAAGACCAACAATGCCCTACAACAGCTGCGGGCTCCTCGTTCCCACTTGCAGATCTTCAAGAAACTGGTCCAGGTTCGCAAGGAACCATCGTTCCGTAAGGGAGGACTTGAAATCCAGGCCGTGGACGACGATGTGATTGTCTACTCGCGGTAAGTAAAAGCAGATAACAATAACAGGATCGGTTTTTGAAGGATATTTATCTCTTTGCAGACAATTGACCGGCAGCGATCTCTATGTGATCGTGCTCAACTTGGGAGGCACCACCAAGACCCTGGACCTGACCAAGTACTCCCAGCTGGGCACCCAGGCGGAGGTCATCACCACCTCCCTGAGCTCCAAGTACATCGATGGCGATGTTGTTACCCCCTCGCAGTTCGTGGCCAATCCCTATGTGGGCACTGTTCTTGTGAAAGTCTAGTTAGGTTAATTTTATTTGACGAAGTGTAAAATGTAGATTTCCTTTGTAAAAATTAAAATGTTGTTAAAAATTATTTAGCCTGAAAATAGGCAACTAATGCCTCTGCTTCAGGCGAAGGTAAAGACCATTCTCCGACTTCAGAGTCATGGCAGCGGACAAAATCGGATCGTACTTGTGGATGTGTGCATCACGTTTTGCCTTCTCTGTCGGAGGAAGGCCCAGGGTGGTGCTTATGTAACCATCTTTGGAAACAAGCTCATCCAGAGCAGGCAAAACTTGGAAATTGCGAACGATCTTGGACACCACAGTCTTGATCTCGAGCAGGGCAAACTTCTGGCCAATACAGTTTCGAGGACCGGCACTGAAGGGCACGTACTCGAAGGGTCCTGGCTTCTGCTCTTCAAAGCGTTCGGGTCGGAACCTGTGGGGATCCTTAAAAACGCGATCATTGTAACCTAACATCAGAAGACCCAGGTTCAGGGTTGTGCCCTTTGGCACCAAGTCGCCATCTGAAAAGGGGATAATTTCTTACTTAGAAGATTCTTTAAGGCTTTCAATTTACTTACCTATAACATAATCCTTTTCCGTAAATCGGCCAATAAAAGGCACACTGGGATAAAGACGCTGAGCTTCCTTGATAAAGAGATCAAGGTATTTCATTTGGGAGATTTCCTGGTAAGTGGCATCGCGACCAAGTCCTGAATCGCCCATAACTTCGAGTTGCTCTTCGAATAATTTTTGCTGCATTACAAATTGTAACTAATTATATGAAAATTTTTTATTAGTTTGTTAATTAGATCACCTGCTCTGTAGGGTGTCTGGAGAGCAGATAGACTGCAAAACCCACTCCAGAGGTGGTTGTGTCATGTCCTTCAAACATAAATGTGGAGACCTCTTCATAAAGCTCCTGCGAAGTCAGGGGTCGTCCATCAACTGTGGAAGACAGTAGAGTATCCAGAAATGCCATCTTTTTGCGAGAGAACTCATCTCCTTGGGATGTTGCCTCAACTCCTGAGTTTCGAGCTTCAATTCGCTTTTCAATAATGTCATTAGTAAAGTCCTGCAGAGTCTTTAGAGTTTTGCAATATTTAGGATATTCGGAAGCCAATCGATAGAGCAGGTCATTGCGCTTCCAGGGACTAAAGGCTCTCATTTTGATATTATAAGTAATGCTGCAGGATAAGAAAATAGTTTCAGAAAAAGAAATTTCAATTGTTGCAAAATACATACTCTTTGAAAGCCTGAACTACTGCTGAGCTACGATTTTTCATGGCATTGATGGACACACCCATGGCAGTGTCGCAAATTACATCCAGGGTTAGGTAGTGGGTTTCGTCCTGGAAGTCGAAGATGTTGTCCCCGGTGGCAAGGCCTCTCAGGTGCTCAATAAACTTGCTGGAGTTCTCGTTCATCACCTCGTGAAAGTCCTGCAGGATGTTAAAATGAAACGCCGGGGTGATCATCTTGCGGTGCTTGTGCCACTTGCTGCCCGTACTGTTGAGAAGTCCCAGTCCCAGCCATGGGTGGGTAAGGTCGTACACATCTGACTTTGATATCAGGGTCTGACTGCTGAGTATAAACTGGGTGAGAACTCTATTAATTCTATTACTTCTAATCTGATAAAACACAATCCAAGCTAACCTCCATGTACTTGGGACTGGTGACCATTATGTTTGAGTAGTAGCCTATCCAGTATCGAAAGTTGTCCTTGTCATACTCATGCCACCAGCCAAAGAATCGGTTCAGTATTTCTATGAAATGGAGACAATTGATTGATGTATATCTGTTTCACTAGTTGTATGCCATAGCCACTTTCATTATAGCTTCATATCACTTGTATCGGGTCATTAACTCAATGCTATAATTAGTTTCCACGAGTGCTATTCTAGTCGAAGTAATCATTCCCAATTTCAATCGCATTGTAGCAACCTTTGATGCCCGAGAATCACACGAAAATCGCTATATTTTGATCAAAGTCCCAGTGTTATCATTGTGTGATCAGACGCCCAAGGTGCCGTGGTATCTACACGGGAGATGAACTTTGGTCGCACGCCTAATTAGTTTATTCGCAAGTCATAATGCCATTCGAGCGATATCAGCTGCAGGCCAGATTGCACAATCAAGAAATGCATTCACCTGTGGGCGTCTTGCCCATCTGATGTGCGTTGCCCACCAGAGGCAGCATGCTGGGACCCCGGAACTGGTTTAGCATTCGCTTCTGACGCAGTGAACCCAGCTCTAAGTAGGCCGCCAAGAGCAGGGGCAGGGCGATGAAGGCGCACAGCACGACCCACATTTTCGAGAGCGAACCGATCGGTGCAGCGAGCTAATTCAATTTGACTGAAGAGTGCAGCGATGCGTCGCTTAAATACTCCAACCAACCGGTTGGCCAGAGGGTTCTCATTTCTACTCCCGCTGAGAGTATGTTGTCTCTTGATCAGCCTATGACGACATTAACACATGTTGGCGGAGCTCAGAGACAAATTCCATATGTTCAGCATGACTTGGCAGTAAGCGACTCCTATGCTGCGAAGGTGGTACAGAACTAAGAGTTACTCAGCTACAGTTCTAAGTTTTCTTGTTAATTTATACAAAATTTTAAGGTTAATGTTGTAGAATATAATTCATGCTTATGATCCAAGAAGTTTCCTTACCAAAACTTATCTAGACTTTTTACTTTACAATGTTCTTTAAATTGAAATTTAATTTAAAAATTATATTTCAATTTCAACAAGTTCCAAACGACCCAAAACTTCGGACAACTAAGGTACTTATCGTTATTCCTACCTTTAAAGTCCAAAGTAAAAAAAAAACAGGAAGTATAAATAAAGATTATTTCACTTAGAAAAAGAGCACAACAACATTTTTAGTGCACGATTTTCATAGCCAGTAATACAAGCAAAGTAAGTACAAATTAAGATATAATTTTTATTTTAAAACCTATAATGATTACGATCCGGTGAAACATGTTAATGAACTTTTTTTTTTAATTTGTTTATTTGTTCCACTTTCCTGATTAACAGTTTCCTAATAATTGTTTTTGTTGAGAAGACGACCAGGGTAAACGCCGATTCCAATACCGATCTCACAGACTGTGTTAACAAAGAGAACTCTCGAGCTCTCTAAAAGACTCCCAACAATTTCTAGTGCCTCTCCTTCAGGCGAATAAAAAGACCATTCTCGGACTTAAGGGTCAGCACAGCGGATAGAATGGGATCATATTTATGGCGATTAGCATCCAGCTTTTTCCTCTCGGCAGGTGGCTTTCCCAGTGTGGTATTCACATAGCCATCCTTGGAGACCAGCTCGTCCAGCGCGGGCAGCACTTCAAAGTTGCGAATGATCTTGGACACCACAGTCTTTATCTCGAGTAGGGCAAACTTCTGCCCAATACAGTTTCGGGGACCAGCACTAAATGGCACATACTCAAAAGGTCCTGGCTTTTGCTTCTCAAAACGCTCGGGCCGGAACTTATGGGGATCCTTGAACACCTGATCGTTGTAGCCTAGCATGATTAGCCCCAAGTTCAGGTTGGTACCCTTGGGAATAAGGTTGCCTTCTAAAGGAGACATATTCTTTAGCGAAATATTTTTTAGTAGACATATCAAAATTTACCTATCACATAATCCTTTTCTGTGAAGCGGCCAATGACGGGCACACTGGGGTACAGGCGCTGGGCCTCCTTAATGTAGAGATCTAAGTACTTCATTTGAGATATTTCCTGGAAAGTGGCATCCCGGTCCAGACCAGTGGGACCCATTATCTCGCACTGCTCCTCAAATAGTTTCCGCTGCTCTTCTGGATGTCTAGAGAGCAAGTAGACCGCAAAGGACACTCCGGATGTGGTGGTATCATGTCCCTCAAACATAAAAGTGGATGTCTCTTCGTAAAGGTTTTGGGAAGTCAAAGGGAGACCATCGATCGTGGATGAGAGCAGGGTATCCAGGAAAGCCATCTTTTTGCGGGAGAACTCGTCCCCATTGTTGCTGTTAACAGCTCCAGATTTGTGGGCCGCCACGCGCTTCTCGATGATATCGTTGGTGAAGTCCCGAAGGATCTGGAGGGTCTTGCAGTAGGCAGGATAGTCAGGGGCCAATCGATACAATAGCTCATTGCGCTTTAGGGGGTGAAAGGCTCTCATGTTGATGGTGTAGCACATGCTGGAAAAAAGTATTACGCAACCATTTGTAATGTCATTTAGACTTACTCTTTGAAAGCCTGCACGATGGATGAGTTTCGGTTTTCCATGGCGTTGATGGACACTCCCATTGCCGTGTCACAGATAACATCCAAGGTCAGGTAGTGGGCCTGGTCCTGGAAGTCAAAGATGTTGTCCCCTGCGGCGACCTTCCTCAACACCTTGACGAACCTGTTGGAATTCTCGTTCATCACCTCGTAGAAGTCCTGCAGGATGTTGAAGTGAAAGGACGGCGTGATCATCTTGCGGTGCTTGTGCCACCTGCTGCCCGTGCTGGTCAGGAGACCCAATCCCAGCCAGGGACGTGTAAGATTATAGATGTTGGATTTTGAGATAAGCGTCTGACTGCTGAGTATAAACTGTGAAGGAGGCAATACTGATTAATCATGCTGACTCTTGGAAATCGCTTGGATTACTTACCTCCAGGTACTTGGGGTTCGTGATATACAGAGTGGAGTGGGTTCCTATCCAGAAGCAGTAGTTATCCTTTCCGAACTCATGCCACCATGAAAATACCTGGTCAAGAATCTCTGTGGAGCAGACCGGAAAAAAAAGTATTACTAGCCTTTTTACAGTATCAGCATTCATAAAGAGGGAGAAAAAGGTAGGTTTATTTAACACTTGATTTTCTGTATCTGAGATACAGCTTTTGCATTTCACTTTCCACAGCTTGTAGCTCTTCAGGCCAGGTTGCGAAACTACTAAACCAAAGTCTCTGTTTAATCTCTTATTCTTGAGTGTCTTACTGCGGTATCGTAAGTGGCAGCATAAATAGGCTTAATATTCCGGTCGTAAAGTGGCTGGCCCAGAACGACATAACTGGAATAGCGCTGCCTCTGAGTAAGTTCGAATCTCAGTTACCTCAGTCACAACGCTATTCGAGATGGGTCGTTCCGGAAGGGGTATGTCCTAAGATTCCTCGCCGGCTCAGAACTCACCTGAGGGATTCTTGCCCATCTGGTGGGCGTTTCCAATGATGGGCAGACCGGTAGGGCCATTGAACTTCCTCAGAATTCTTCTCCGGCGGAAGGTGGTCAGCTCCAGATAAGCCACCAGCAGCAGTGGCAGGGCCAGGAAAATATACAAAACGAACCACATGGCGATCGCGACCGCTCAGCTGGCGGGTCTCTTTGAATATGAGAGGTTGTCCGGGCTGAGACGCCGCTTAAATGCCATTTCTCTTTCTTGATTCCCATATCACAACAAACCTCCCAAGATATATGTAAGCCATTTAGTGTTTTCAGCGTGACTTGGCGTTTTCAAATCAGGTTTTCATAGGAGATAGGCCTCTTTCTTCTAACAGGTTGCAGAAGAGGGAAATCATAAAGATGAAATAGATAATTTGATATCAGCTAGACATTTTTGTGTCTTGCTAACACCTTACTTATTTTGCTGATAAGCCAAATGCCGGTCAAAGCTGCTAAAATCTTATAAAAAAAAAACAATAGGTGTTCTGGTGTGATTTTCGTGGGCGGAAATAAAAGTAAAATTCCAATATATAATTATTAAGATGTACTTTATATTTTAAAACCTTTAATTAACACGTTTCTTGGTTATACATGTTAATAAATATTTGTTATTCGACTTCCCCTGATTAACAGACTTCTAATAATTGCTCTTTTTGGGGAAGACGACAAAGGTAAGCTCCTATCACTGATCTCGTAGACTGCGCAAACTCAACGAAGAGAATTTCGCGAGCTGTCAGAGCTCCAGAGATTTTTAGTGCCTCTCCTTCAGGCGAATAAAAAGACCATTCTCGGACTTAAGGGTCAGCACGGCGGATAGAATGGGATCATATTTATGGCGATTAGCATCCAGCTTTTTCCTCTCGGCAGGTGTCTTGCCCAGGGTGGTATTCACATAGCCATCCTTGGAGACCAGCTCGTCCAGCGCCGGTAGCACTTCGAAATTCCGAATGATCTTGGACACCACAGTCTTGATCTCCAGCAGGGCAAACTTCTGCCCAATACAGTTTCGGGGACCAGCACTAAATGGCACATACTCAAAGGGTCCTGGCTTCTGCTCCTCAAAACGCTCGGGCCGGAATTTGTGGGGATCCTTGAACACCTGCTCGTTGTAGCCCATCATCACTAGCCCTAAGTTGAGGGTAGTGCCCTTGGGAATGAGAGTTCCCTCTGAAGGAGAAAGATTCATTAGAGATGTTGATTTAATTGGTAGACAAATCATACTCACCAATCACATAATCCTTTTCTGTGAAGCGGCCAATGAAGGGCACACTGGGGTACAGGCGCTGAGCCTCCTTAATGTAGAGATCTAAGTACTTCATTTGAGAAATTTCCTGGAAAGTGGCATCCCGGTCCAGACCAGAAGCTCCCATTATCTCGCACTGCTCCTCAAATAGTTTCCGCTGTTCTTCTGGATGTCTAGAGAGCAAGTAGACTGCAAAGGACACTCCGGATGTGGTTGTATCGTGTCCCTCAAACATGAAAGTTGATGTCTCCTCGTAAAGGTCTCGGGAAGTCAGAGGGAGACCATCGATCGTGGATGAGAGCAGGGTATCCAGGAAGGCCATCTTCTTGCGGGAGAACTCGTCCCCTTGGTTGCTGTTAACGGCCCCAGATTTGTGTGCCGCCACGCGCTTCTCGATGATATCGTTGGTGAAGTCCTGAAGGATCTTTAGGGTCTTGCAGTAGGCAGGATAATCAGGAGCCAATCGATACAGAAGCTCATTGCGCTTGAAGGGGTGAAAGGCTCTCATGTTGATGGTGTAGCACATGCTGGAAAAAAGTATTACGCAACCATTTGTAATGTCATTTAGACTTACTCTTTGAAAGCCTGCACGATGGATGAGTTTCGGTTTTCCATGGCGTTGATGGACACTCCCATTGCCGTGTCACAGATAACATCCAAGGTCAGGTAGTGGGCCTGGTCCTGGAAGTCAAAGATGTTGTCCCCTGCGGCGACCTTCCTCAAGACCTTGACGAACTTATTGGAGTTTTCATTCATCACCTCGTGGAAGTCCTGCAGGATGTTGAAGTGGAAGGCCGGTGTGATCATCTTCCGGTGCTTGTGCCACCGGCTGCCCGTGCTGGTCAGGAGACCCAATCCCAGCCAGGGATGAGTCAGATTATAAATGTCGGATTTTGAGATAAGCGTCTGACTGCTAAGTATAAACTATGAAGGAGGCAAAACTGATTAATCATGCTGACTCTTGGAAATCGCTCAGATAACTTACCTCCAGGTACTTGGGGTTCGTGATCAACACATTGGAGTAGGTTCCTATCCAGAAGCTGAAGTTATCCTTTCCGAACTCATGCCACCAGGAAAATACCTGGTCAAGAATCTCTGTAGAGTAGAGCGGATGAAAACCCATTATTAGCCTGCTCACGTATCATCAGTATCAGTATGCATGAAGGGTGGGCCTTAAGTAAGCTTGTTTTGGCACGCGATTTTCTGTATCTGAGATGCACTGACTGCACTTGAATTTAATTTTCCACAGCTTGTAGCTCCTCAGGGCCAGGTTGCGCAACTCCCAAATCAAAGTCTCTGTTTAATCTCTCAATCTGGAGAGTCTCACTGCGGTATCTTCAAGTGGCAGTAGCCTAATAAGCCGACAGTTAACACACATTCATTCCGGTCGTAAAGTGGCTGGCCCAGAACGACATAACTGGAATAGCACTGCCTCTGAGTCAGTTCGAATCCCAAATACCTCAGTCACAACGCTATTCGAGATGGGTCGTTCCGGGAAGGGTGTGTCCTCTGTGTTTTCTCCAGATGGGAACTCACCTGAGGGATTCTTGCCCATCTGGTGGGCGTTTCCAATGATGGGCAGACCGGTAGGGCCATTGATCTTCCTCAGCACTCTTCTCCGGCGGAAGGTAGTGAGTTCCAGATAAGCCACCAGTAGCAGCGGCAGGGCCAGGAAAATATATAAAACGAACCACATGGCGATCGCGACCGCTCAGCTGGCGGGTCTCTGGCAATATGAGAGGGTCTCCGGGCTGAGACGCTGCTTAAATACGATTTCTCTCTCTCTCTCTCTCTCTCTTTTGATTCCCCTATCGCTACAACAACAATGCCTCCCAAAATATACGTAAATATTTTGGTGCTTTCAGAGTGACTTGGCGTTTTTAAATCAGGTTATTGTTAAGAGCTGCGCCTCTTTATTTCTAATGGGTAATCGTAAGCTGAAAGAAGAAAATCTTAAAGATTAAATCAATAATTTGATATCAGCTAGAAATTTTTTTTGCTTACTTCTAAATTATTTTGCTGATAGGCCAAATACCGGTCAAAGCTGTTTAAATGTTCGATGAAAATAAATAACAAAACAAAACGCAAAACAAGCATATGTCAACAGAGAGCTGAGTTTTAAATGTTCACTCTTTGAGAGTGATAAGAGAAATACGAAAAAGAGCTTAAAAAAGAGAACCGTAAGACTGTTGATTATTTTTGTAGCTTATCAGCATTTAGGAGTTCTCTTTGAGGAGAAGAAATTAGTTTAGGGAATTTTTACTGCAATTCTACATGGGTTTACCAGAACCTTTAAGCATACAGACAAGAGGGTTGTTATAATACTATTACTTTTATTACCTCTTCTGATTATGAAAAATTGTTATATATTAAGCCATTTTTTAAACTTCTTTAAGAACTTGGAACAACTTATTTTTAGTTTACGTCATTACAATATTTTCAATACTTTATTATGTTTGTATTCGAATTTTAAAAATAAAAAGGCTAAGCAATTCTTATTTCATGTAATTTTATATGATGAAATACAATTTTTAATCAAATAAATCTATTAATAAATGTGTAATAAATAAATACGATTAAACAAATACATTTTACAAGTTATGTAAAAATTAAAACATATGTTTATTTGATTATTTTTAAGAAATATTAAAGTTTTTAAATATCACAGCTTTACCAAAAATTTATTAACTATAGTTTGGAAAACGTTTATATGCTATTTTTTTTAGGTTAACAAATCTGAACATTAAATGTAAAATTTTATTCAATACTTGACAATTTTGACGATGTAAATAAAATGTTAAATTTTTAAAAAATTTGTACATTTTATTTTTCTACCAAACAAGGTTGGATCAACTAGGCTGTCGATGTTGATCATGATCATGTATGATTTATAAGGTCGGAAATGTCTCCTTCATTGCATTGGATTGCAATGTATTGAAATGTTAATTTTTTTTCTAATATTTATTTTATTGTGTATTTCTGTTATTCTACAACTAGCCACTTTTACTACAAAGTAGTTAATGAAATGTTAGTATAGTAAAATGGTGTTCCAAGATGATTATTATTAAATATATTACAAATTACAACCTTAAGCCAGTGATAAGTTGACCGATTTAAAGCTCAAACCTATTTCAGATTAGTAACCCAATCTAAAAAAAGAGTTATGCTGACTGTTATGTGTCTGTTTTGGAGCAATTAATCAGAAGCTGATTAGTAATTATCGCAGAGCGATACGGCAGCAGCCTTTAGACCCACACGTCATTACCTGTGTGTGAGTCAATTGGCTTCCAGCAGGCAGTAGTAGTAGCCCCGTATAATTGCATTTATCAATTATCGACGCCATAAAACGTATGTTAATTGCCGGATTGATAATGTTATTTGAATCGATTGCCGGTTCGCAAACACCAAAGAGAGAAAAAAGCATGCAAAAAGCTGCGCTAGATAAGCTATCAAAGGGGTTTATCGGCCATGAAATTGGCCAGCAATAATAATCTACTTAAGTTCCTGGCCCAAGCCAGTCGGGATAGAATAGTGAACGAGAACGGTTGGACTGCACCATGTTCCTGATAGCGATTGCCATTATTTTGGCCACCATTTTGGTGTTCAAGGGCGTGAAGATCTTCAACTACATCGACCACATGGCCGGCATAATGGAGATGATCCCGGGACCCACGCCCTACCCCTTCGTGGGCAACCTCTTCCAGTTCGGCCTCAAGCCAGACGGTGAGTATGAATACTAAACCCTGCCTATATTTATGAACTCTTGAAAGTTCGATACAAAAGCCATTTGTCTGATCGACTCCCGCAGCAGCTCGGGTATCCATTGTGCCGAGAACATGCTCCAATTTATGTACATAAGCACTCATATTATGTTTGCCGTGATTCAATGCATTCGACTCCCGCAGGCATCGAGTTGCACATTTCGATTTCATCTCGAGTTGTGCATCCGAATTCCCCGATTTACTTATTGTAATATTTGCTACAAGTTTCATCAGCTTCTGAGCGCATTTCCCCAGTGCCTTTCTTTTTGCACAGCTGAATAAATTCGGTCTTGTTTTTTCCCCCTGCCGCATCCCCTCACGTGCCCGGAGTAATCATTTCAAATGCACAATGGCCATGGCCAGGGGAAAAACGATGGTGCACTATACTTTTCGATGGGGCCATACTTCCTCCTTGCTCGGATGGCTCCGGATAGCATAAGCGGGCATTGTGTTTTCGTTATTATTTTTATTGCTATCGTAGGTCGGCCTAAGGGGCACTTGCCATAGTCGAAAACAGAGGTTGCCAAGTTTGCATTGTGCATACATTAAAATGTTTACAGTGTTGTGGTGTTAGGTCAAAGGTTACAACAACATGAAATTACATTTATTTTCGTAAAAAGGAACAATCGTTGTATTGTATCTAATTTCTCAGGGTTGTAATTAAAGAGATAAATATTTTATTTGTAATTTTTGCAAAGGCTTTCATGTGACTTTAAAAAAACTATATGCCAAAAACATAATGAAATTAAAAATATAAATCAATATTTCTAATTAATATGTATTATCAATTAACTTTAATTGGTCCCACAAAAAAGATTAACTGAAATTGATAAAGGTTCTCAAAGAAATTAAGTCATCTTTAGTCTACAAACTAATACCAAAAAGGACCAAGCTGCCCGTAGAGGACGCTCAACTCTGCTCGCAGAGCGACCATTAATTAAATGGAATATTCCAGCCCAGCTTGCTCAAACCCAAAATTGACTTTTAAGTCCTTTGGTAAGAAAACAAACAATTGAGGAAACCGAAGCCCAACTTATTAAGGATATGTGCGACATCAGCCAGGGTTTTGCAGTCGATTGCAACTTCCGAAAGTTAACTTGAAATTGCATTTTTCGGCAAACGGCAAACTGCTCTGTAGTGCTCTGCAAACGTGAAGGAGTTGCTGTCTGGTTATTAAAGTGGGCGTTGCTAACCAAATCCCTCTGTTTTCCCCTTCATCCCTTTCACAGAGTATCCCAAGAAGGTCCTTCAGTATTGCCGAAAATATGACTTTCAGGGATTCCGCTCCCTGGTCTTCCTGCAATACCACATGATGCTGAGTGATCCGGCGGAAATCCAGGTGAGTGCGCCCCACGACCCCACCTTCGAAAGCGCCCTCCAACCAGCTTTTTGTGCAGAACATCTTGTCGAGCTCATCGCTGCTGTACAAGGAGCACCTGTACTCGTTCCTGCGGCCCTGGCTGGGCGACGGCCTGCTCACCAGCTCCGGTGCCCGCTGGCTAAAGCATCAGAAGCTCTACATGCCCGCCTTCGAGCGTCCGGCCATCGAGGGCTACCTGCGGGTGGTCCACCGCACGGGCGAGCAGTTTGCCCAGAAGCTGGACAAGCTGGCCGACTCCCAGGACTTGTTCGACGCCCAGGAGCTGGTGGCAAAGTGCACCCTGGATATTGTGTGCGGTGAGTGTGAGCCGATTCATTCATTGAACCCGAAGCTACACGCAAAAGAACAAGAGCCCAAAGCGTATTCTTTTGGTCAAACAAGATTCGCATGCACTGGGGAAAAAGTTATTAAAACTTTAAAATAACAAATTAAATATCTTTGAGATTTAAATATTTATCATATTTTAGTTAAAGTTTCAAAAGAAATGGGCTTATGTTAAAGCAAATTTTCTATTAATGCTTTAGTTCAATTTTGTGTGTTTTTAAGGCTAGCCTTGTTGTTGATTTTAAATCGATAGATAGTTATTTTTTAGTAGAAAAAAAACCCTTAAACTGCTTAACAATATTTACTTTAACTATACAAAAAATATCTTTTTCAATGCCTTTAATATTTTACTTAGCTTATTTATCAAATAGATTGCATATTTCCTCCGTGTAGGACCGCGAAACTTTACACATTTGTCTTGTCGCTTTTTTGGGGGGCCGAGTTTCGCACTTCGGGCGTTTCGCTCGTTTATTTTTTGTAATTTATTATGAGCGTTTTATAAATAAGATTTATTGCATAGAAAATGGCTACAAGTGCCGCAGATTGTGCGGGCGGAAAAGTTTCGTTTGGTTTCGTGGCCAGGTACTTGCCCTCGTCGCCACAACACACTTTTCTGAATTTTAAGGGGGCGCGGGATGATTTGAAGAATTTCCCTGTTAACCGGTGGTAATTTATCGAGAATTTTTGCGATTCGTTCGGGTTCATTTAGCGGGATTTAACCAGTGACTTTCTAACGCCATCCCATTTACCACAGAAAACGCCACCGGCCAGGCCAGCAGCTCGCTGAACGGAGAGCCATCGGATTTGCATGGCGCCATCAAGGAGTAAGTTCGGCAGGAGCACAGACCTGCGAGCGGGATTAAGTTCTGTCACTTTTCTTTGACTTTCAGTCTGTGCGATGTGGTGCAGGAGCGCACCTTCAGCATCGTGAAGCGGTTCGATGCCTTGTTCAGGCTCACCTCCTACTACATGAAGCAGCGCAAGGCTCTGTCCTTGCTGAGGAGTGAGCTGAACCGCGTGAGTTTTTTAACTTAAGGGGAAATCATTGGAAAATCCTTTTAAATTTTATATTTAATGATCATCATAGATTGTCGCACAACGTCGCCACCAGTTGGCCAAGAATTCTGCGGCTGAGTCCCTTAGCAAGCCCTTCCTAGATGTCCTGCTGAGTGCCAAGCTGGATGGGCGAGCCCTCAAGGAACGCGAGATAATCGAGGAAATATCCACATTCATATTTACAGTGAGTTAAGAAATTATTAATTTATTACATAAATATTTAAAAATTCGAAAATGTTAAGGGTCATGATCCTGTGGCCGCAGCCATATCCTTTACGCTCTATACCCTCTCGCGACATGCCGACATTCAGCGCAAAGCCTTCGAGGAACAGCAGCGCATCTTCGGCAGCGACCTATCCGGCGAGGCGGATCTGGCTCGTCTGGATCAGATGTACTACCTGGAGCTGGTCATCCGCGAGACCCTGCGCCTGTATCCTTCAGTGCCTTTGATTGCTCGAACCAATCGCAAGCCTATTGATATCAGTGAGTCAACCAAGACTAATTTCCTTGAAAATCATTCTAAATCCTAGTTTTCATCTCTCAGATGGCACCAAGATAGCCAAACGCACCACCGTGATCATGTGCCTCATTGCCATGGGCTACAATGAGAAGTACTTTGATGAACCTTGCGTTTTCCGGCCAGAAAGATTCGAGAAGGCCAATTTGAATAAGGGAATCGAGGCTTTTAAGAGCGTTCCATTTAGCGCAGGACCTAGGCGTTGCATTGGTATGATTTTTATTTCATTTTATTTAATTAATTTTTAATTTGAAAATTTCTTTAGCTGAAAAGTTTGCCATGTACCAAATGAAGGCAGTGCTGTCGCAATTGCTGCGTCGCTTTGAGATCCTGCCCGCTGTCGATGGACTTCCGCCCGGAATCAACGATCATTCCCGCGAGGATTGTGTACCACAAAGCGAATACGATCCGGTTCTGAATATCCGTGTTACTCTCAAGTCGGAAAATGGCATTCAGATCAGGCTGAGAAAGCGATAAAGAAGTTTGATTTACGAAAAATATAAATTATTTCCAGCTATATAATATTCCAGAGAAATAAATACAATAATTTAATCCAACCTTTTAGTTTGTGCTTTTATTCTAAGATTCGAAGCTTTCTATTCTAGACAGATCTAATTTTACTGGCTAACCAAAACCTGTTTTGCATAGTTCACATCATTATTTCCCCGCAAATTACCAAAGTTGACTTTGCAAATATTATTAATTAGCATATGTTTGCGTATTCGCTGCTAATTAATTTTCATTTGGAGCAGATCACCAGTTTCGATTTTATTTTATTGCATAAGACACTTAAATGCTCACAACCAATAAAAACGGTAGCAGATCACTTTCGATCAAATCATCAAATGATTTTTGAGGGCACTACCTTTTGTTCGAGAAGTGCAGACTTTTGGCTTGACAAAAGAAAGATATGTTTTTATTTCAATATGCAACTTCCTTGCTTATTTTCGAAAGGTCTTATTCGGTAAAGCTAAACCTTTCCTCGTAGAACTCCCAGATACTGTGATCATTGCTACTCAGTCCCAGAAGTATTCCTGATTGACAAGAAAGTAATTACACTGGAAAACAATCGATGCATTTCTTTGACAAAATGACCAAAGCCGGATATGTTCTGAAGATGATCGTAGCTTTGAACTAAATAACTTCGTACATATCTCCGAAAAAAATATACATTTTAACAAAATAGCTTCACAGTGAAATTAAACATAAGGTAATATTCCATATTTGTCTTGCAATCTTTAGCCTTGACCTGTTTCTGATTACATCACTTTATCCCAAAAAAGTTTGCTCCACAAGTAATGATGTTAATGAACACTTCTTTGTTGTTACCTGGTAAATCACTAATTAAACCCGTTTGTTGTGGGCCACATCGATCAGGAATCATCCCAACAAAGCGTGACAAACTGGAACATTGTGCTTCACTTTAACCTAAATAAATAAGAGAGTCCCCACAATTTTTATAAAAACATTTCAGAGTAATTAAATTTTTTGCCTAGAATATCGGATTTATTAATCAACTCGATAATCCAACTTTTTTAGTCAACATGCTGTTTAAATTCTAAGGATTGGAGGACTAGTCCTCCGTTTCGTTGTAAAGTCCTGGGTCGAGCGGATGGCTTATTCCTTGCTTGGATGGGCCTGGATGTAGGCGATAGCCTTGATGATGGCCTCTGGGACTGGAGGAGGAGTGGGCAGCAGATCGCTCTGGGGCTGGTATCCGTTCTCATCGGCCTTGTAAGACACACGGACATGCTCGCCCTCGGGGGAGACCCACTCGAAAACACCATCGATGTTGCCGTGCACATCACCGGTGGCCGAGGAAACCACGCCGTTGGCCAAGGCCAGTTTGCTCACAAAACCGTCGGCATTCACATCGTTGACCAGCTCCTTGACCTCGGGATCCTCGTTGGCGACCACCAGGGCGGCGAGGGCGCAGATAAGCAGCTAAGGATAGTCCAGGAATACATATTTTTCTTTATCTATTTCCGCCGCTCACAAAATACTTACGATCTTGAACATTCTGATAAGATTTGATTGTCAGACTAGAGAACTCGTGAGACTGATATCAATTCGGGAGCAAGTATCGCCTTTTATACGCCCAAAGCCAGACCAAGCTCAAGCCGATACCCGAATCTGATGCAACCCGTTTTTAATTAACATTTCGGCCAGCATAAGCCTCTTTTGGCTTTTTTTGGACAGGTTGCGAATGACACGACCACCGGCGATAAAAATCGTCTGCTGCAATCTTTTTGTTTCACTGGTCTATGCAAATTGCTACCGTAATTATTCTAAAAAGATTCCTCACAGCAAAGTTTAAAGCCAGTTTCAATCGGGATTGAAGTAAGTCGTTGCCTAATCTTATTAATTATTATCCAGACGAAGTCCGACTTAAATACGAACATTCGGTCATTAATTTTTCTCTTTATTTATTTTTAGAAACCAATTAATAGAATCGCTTTTGTTTACATTAAATAGGTTTGTTGATTTATTGTTTGGTTCCGCAAAGAAAAATAAATTAATAAAGCCAATACGTTTTTTCTTAGTATTAAATAGTAATTATTTCTGTGCGTATACGCAATATTTTGAGAGTGCTATAAATGTTACTATACAAAATATTTCAAAATTTGTAACGTGTTAACGGAAGCCATCTGGCGGCAAAAAAAGAGAACACCACCTCAGTGTGAAACAAGCGCAAAAGTATGCAATGCATTTGCATTTCCGCCTTTTGCTATTTAATTCAGCCTAAAAGATGCTAGAGCAGCGAAGCGCACAAGGACGAGGAGGAGACTCGCCAGGACGACTTGTGAGCAGCTGCAAGCCTGGAGGATTCTGTAAAGATAAAAATTAGATTCTAAATTAAACTGTAACTCAACTCACAAATTGCTTGTAAGTAATAGCCGGTAGAAAAAGCATTTACAGATGCTAAAACCCTAAATAAATATTTGACAGAAAAAAAAAAAAATAATAATAAATAAATCACAATTACATTTCACTTGCGAACAGTGATTTTCATCTAGCTTGTTGTACTTTTGGGACAAAAGAACATCTTACTTCCGACTAACTAAATGAGCATCTCAAATGTCAAGTAAGATGCGATTTTGTCCCAATAGTGCAATATAGCTAGATGAGCATTTCTATCGGCAAGTAAGATGCGAATTAGTCCCAATAGTGCAATATAGCCAAATGAGCATCTCTAAAGGCAAGTGGGGTGATGGCCGCTTCGCTTTTGTTTTTTATAGCATACTTTCACGCTGTCCGAAATATAGAATCAGCATTCAATTCTAGCATACTTTTAAGCTGTATTTTGACAATGCACGGATCTGTGTGCTGACGTCATTGCTGACGTCATTGAAACATTTGCACTAAAGTAAATCCTCTTGCTGCTGCCTTCTGTGCGCCTGGTGCATGAAATTAAGCAGTCGATGTATTTATACTGAAAATGGCTGTATTGAGCGATTGGATTTGCCTACAACAACAACAACGACCCACTTACAACAACCACAATTGCTATTGTTGTTGTACAACAATTTTGTTTTACTTTAGTGCAAATGTTTCAATGACGTCACTGCATCTGCATTGTATTGCCCCAAACAGTATGCTAGAATTGATTACTGTTCCAATATATTG
>VNJS01011859.1:0-12920 GCA_008042575.1 Drosophila watanabei | reverse complement strand
GGAATTCGAGGGGGATTAGTACAATGTAGTCATAGGTATAGCAAGGCAAACCATAAATACCTTAAGAATTTTGATAAGCACAAGAAGTCAGAGTTCTTAATGTGTCGATGTGCGGTTAGTGACTGAATGGGAAGCCCCACCCATTGGTCCACAAGGCGGACGTCCAAGGTTATGCGTGAGGGACTTAATAAGTCGTTCGAATTTCCATAGCGCAACTAGATTTACTGACAAACTATATGCAATTCAATTAAAGAAATTACGTATCATTTGGGATAAACCACTCTACTTAGGTTTCGTAGTTTTAGAATTATCAAAGTGGAAAATGTATGATTTTCACTATTCATATATGAAACCGAAATTTAATGATGCATTGAAATTAAACTATATGGACACTGATTCATTTATTTACTCAATTCAAACAGAAGATTTTTATGCAGACATTAGAAATGATGTCAAGTATAAATTTGATACATCTGAGTATCCAGATGAATTGGCTAATTGTATACGATTAAGCAATAAGTGCAATAAGAAGCGGCTTGGTTTCTTTAAAGATGAAATAAATTGAAGGAGTTTGACAGAATATGTAGGGTTGCGCTCAAAAATGTATGCATATACAGCTGAAACCGTTGGTGATCAGCCTCAGAAAACTGTAAAAAAAAAGAAGGGAATAAAACGTAGTTGCCTTGAAAAAATAATATTTGATGCATATAAAAATTGTTTATTTTCTGGTCAGCAAGAAAGTGATGGTATGTATATGTTTGTATCTATAGGACGTGAAATACATACAGTAAAGTAGCAAAAATTACATTAGATAATAATGATGATAAGCAAATTATTTGTGCTAATGGAGTTTTAACTCTAGCATTAGGACATTGTAAAACAATAGATGATGAAATTTCAGGGGAAATGTCAACTTTGGAAGCTCAATCAAGGTTTTGGCTCAGCCAAATTGAGAGCTCTCAAAGTACTGATGATGAAAGAGGTAGTCTAATAAGAAAGTTGGAGGAAAATAAAAATGCGATTGACAATTAATTAAAAAACTTAATATATTTCCTTGGTTCCGATTATTATGCTAAGAAATTAAAGGAAGGTTGAGAAAAATAAAGTTTTTTTTTTTTAATTCTTCTTTATAAAACCCCCCTTAATCGGACATCCATTTAAATCTTGCAATATGTAAGTTGTAGGATAAGTATTTTGTACTTTGATAATTTTAAAGATATCTGTTGGAGTCTTTAGGGTACTAAATGTTAAATAATGATTAATTTTATTTCGCTCCATTAATGCTATAAACTGAGTGTTAAAAAACCCTTGTCCATCATCTGTTTAAAGATTCTTAGGAACTCTATCTCCAGTCTCAAATACTTTTTCCTATGCCTCAGTTACATCTTTAGCAATTTTTGATTTAATTGCTTGTCCCCAAGCAAACTTGGAAAATGTATCAATTACAGTGAGCAAGTAACGAAACCCTTTATTTGAGGAAGCGTACTTTCCCATTTCAACTAAGTCAACTTGAAATAAATCATCTATCCCTTTCATAATACCTCTACGACGTAAAAAATGTTTACGTGATGGAGCGTGTAATTCATTAATAATCCCTCGTCTACTCATATTTAAGCAGTATCTTAAATTAAATTTTAATTATATTACTTATTATATAATATTATTTTATTTTCTAAAGAATACAAAATTATTTAGTAAACCTAATTTTTTCAATCATGCTTGAGATAACTCCCTCAAGTCGATCCAATCGGTCTTCAATAGCTTCTGCTTTATTGTCAGGTAGACTTACAATTAATTCTTTTTGATGTAAAATAATTGAGTCCTTTAGTGTCTTTATAGAGTGGTCGACGTAATCTTTCGTGGCTTTTTCACTTTCTTTTTGATTGCCTCCATTCTTCATACGCTGGATATTAAAGTTGCCCCATGTATCCAAATCGATTGTCTCAAGTCCATCAAAATTTGTATTTCTTTGTATTTCTTTGTATTTGCTTTGTCGACATACTCCTTAATAACTATATTCCCATTCTCTTTTGGAAAGTGTAACGGAACTGCCTCTTCTGGGCAACGCCGGGCTAGCTCATGAATGCCCAGGGCGGGTTCGACCCAATGCCCGCAGTCCGCGCAATAGAAAAATACCGATATATCGGACGTCTCGGAACTACACAAAACTCACATCACTAGAAATTCAATACATAAAAACGTAAACAAAAACTTTTCTTTGGACAACTTGGACAAATTGGTGGCCTCGCTGTTTCCGCCACGGCGCTCCCACCCATCCTGTGATACCTCCGGTTTTATGTGGGGCATCACCCATCTCCGGCGGACCGGAGTCTATTCCAGGCGGTCTGGCGACCGGCCCATCTCCCCCAGGTGATGTTTTTACTCCATTTTAATTTCCAAATTCAACTCTTTATATACATTTATATCTAGATCCTTACAACTAACATGGCAGGACACTTATGCTACCGATGGCAGGTGCTTGCATGTTCCGCAGGGACTTATTCTTCAAAGAAGTCGGCGGTTCGACGCTTTCGCCGGCAAAAATTGGCCAAAATCCGGCTGTTAGAGAGAAAGACGACCCCTTTTCCTACCTAGGGACCCTACTGGAGCTCCAAAAGAAACCACAAGGGCGGGTCAGTTTATGTACTTTATTGTAGTATGCACACATATTGAATACCCACTGCACCAAGAGTACTTGAAGGGTGCGCACTGTGTTTATATATTTCAATGTCCCGCTCATAAACCATAAGTGGCCGAAATATGAACCGATCGCTATGGCTTAGCCCGCACACAGAAAGTGCTAAATGTAATAAACGGACAGCATATGCATACCCCTCGCGCTTCCACTTGAGAGTGCATAGCCAATGGCGACCGTGACAGTGATCGTAAAATATTAAATGTCTCGTCAGTTAATGGGATTATGGCATTCAAGTATGCCTTTAAGCCTTCAGAAAGAAGCCTTTGACATCGCAATTGAGGCAATCGACGTAGAGGACAACAACAAGGATATAGCCAAATATATAAAAAATCACTTCAATAGTGAACACGGTCCATATTGGCAGTGCATCGTGGGAAGTAAATTCGAATCATCAGTAGAATCCAAACCAAGGACTCTCGTTCATCTTTTCCTGGGAGAACGAGACATCTTATTATTCAAGGCGAAAGAAGACATCGCGGAGGACATGCAACAATAAAAACCATAATAATAACCAGAGTGAGTAGAGTGTGATGGGAAGAGCCGGTGTGAAAAATCGCATGAAGAAAAGAATAGCCCATTTAAAGTGGCATTTATACACCAAAGAACCAACCCTTCCATGGGCCACAGCTCAAAACCTACAAAATGAGCTTGACTTTTTAAAATCACAATTACAATAATACATATAGAGTAAAAGTATATATAAAATCCACAAAAATGACTTTGGACATAAAAACAGTGGATTCCACTGCCAATGTCATAAATAAAGTAGAGTCTAATAATATTGATTTATATTGGGTACATATGTATATTATTATTATTCATTGTTGTTATAATGTGCGCAAATTTCTTTTTTAAAATATATAAGCTGCATAACAGATGTTTAAAAACGAAATATATGAGCCGGCGAAATGACCTAGAAAAAAATTTGAGCAGCAAACACTAAATATATAAGTAAAGAGCAGAAACAACAGTGATTAAACACAAATGTTTAAGAACTAAAATTCAATTCAAAATCAATAAATGAAATACCAATAAAAATAGAAAAACAAAAAAAATACAAACATCTCATATATGGCTAAATTAAAGGGATGGAATGGAACGAAATTTACAAAGAATTAGCAGACATAAAAGCAAATTTCGACAGATCATACAAATCATTAGCTCAGAATATCCCAATCCAAAAGAACACAGTTAGGAAACACGTCGAAATATTGGTAGAGTGGTTTATTGAAGCGCGTATACTAATATATAAGCATAAAGATAGGTTGACTCAAGATCATTGGACACAAGTATCTAAACTTCTGATACGCCTACGATCTAATTTAGTATCTGTCAAACAGAAATTCAGTTTGGAAATATCGGTACCCACCGTATTAACCATACCCATAGCAGTCGACACTGCACCTGACCCCGAATCGACAGAACAGACGAGACTACATTATATTTTCAACTTCTTTTTAACTCTTCTTTTTCATTCACAGCACCTGTATTGCACCAATCCCTGACCCGACTCAGGAAACGCGGAGGACAAGACACATAGGAAAAATCTGCTGCCGGTCCCGCACGGCGCTGGCTCGGAACGGACTAACCGGATCCGGATGGCCAAAATGGCTTTGGTTGATGGCGGCAACTTCGGCGGTGGCTCGACTGCGCTCTGCCGGCAGTGAGAGCACTGTCCACTCTGTGACGTACTGGCCGGCGGCTTGTTGGCACTAGCTCTGGCTGTAGCGGATGTTCGCTGTTCTCCAGGCACCTCCACAACGACAGTTGCCGGCGGCAGGTAACACAACAATCGCACCGAAAACACCAGAAAATAAAATAAATGCCGTGGCCAGTGAATATGTCACGGCCACGCTGTAAGGAAAATTCCTTTTTTCATTAATTGATCTCCACTTATTCTTTTCCCGCACTTAAAAACCACTTGCTGCTACCGTTTTGTATGCCTGCTACTGTTATCTTTTTCTTCTGCCTACACCGCTCTATATAGCCTCGGGCCGTTTCCCGAGTTCCGACTTAGGAACCGTTCCCTCAGTGCAACGGCCGAGGCCAAGGGTAAAAGCACTTTCTCTTAAGTCCCTACCCGTTACATCCTACCGTATCGCTCATTTGAATCCCCTCCCCCTGGTCCTACCGATCCTTACCCCTATCGATATATCGATAGTCCTCCAGCCCATCCCGACTAGAAATGCAACAAAAGCATCCATTTTTTATACGTCTCCGTTGAATATTAAAGTTTCCATCTGTGTCTAAGTACAATCCAGTTGTAGTTTTCTCATATCGTTTTAACTGGTTAGAGCTCTGCTTTTCATGTATATACCGTCCTTGTCAACTTGTCAACAGACATTAGGTAAATAACCTTACTTGATTATAGATGTGAAAATATAAGTATATAATGTATTTTTTGAGCCTTTCTCAATTCATGAATTTTGGATGTAATTTCATTTGTATAACTAGTATTTTCAGCAGATTCTGATGCCATTAATTGCTGTAACCTTTCAACTAATTCATCTGGACTGTCCCAGTAGATATACCTTGGTTTCGACATATCAAGTCTCATTAAACATTTCACATTGTCATTGATTCTATTGTTTGGTTGTAGATTCGGTAATAGGTGATTTAGCTAAAAGTGGTTTAATAATTTGTGAATATTTCAATGCAATTTCACTTGACCATTTGGAAGAAAGTTTCTTCGATACACATTTGTTTTTAATAAAATTTGTCTGTAAATTTCCAAATCATTGACATTATAATTTTGTGGTAGATTGTGGCGCGTGCCGCGCACATTAGATAAGAGGAAATAAAGAAATAGGAAATAAGGAAAATAAAGTAGCACATAAGAGAGAGTAAATGAAGTAAATATGAATGAATAAAATGAAGAAAGAAAAAAAAACAACAAAAGAAAGAAATAAAGAAAAGAAGATGAAGCAGAAACAAACGAACATTTGAATTTTAAAGCGCGGGAGCGCCCAAACACACGGACGGTCAGGCATTAGGCACACGCCAGAAAGAGGGACGGCCACACTAAAACCCGTCAGAGCGCTATATAAGGCGAGCCGCAGCCGCTGTAAAACTCGCTTAGTAGCCGACAGCGATCGGGTGAGGTAAGCCTACTCTGTAGCACACATCCAGTAGTCAGCAGCGAAGCCTTTTTGGTTGGACTGATGATGGCAAATTAACAAATATAATCCATTTGTAAGTTTCCAGTTTTCTCCATCATCAAATTCAATTTTTTTATTTGAAACACTAATGTGACTACTTTCAAGCATTAAATGACCATCACTATTTTTCCTGGGGCCATATGTCTTATCCAAAACATGATCTCGTGTCAGTTCACTAATGTTGAAATTGATTGAATTTTCATGATGTGTCCAATATCGAGGACGATGTGTGAAGAGGTGATTTACTTGTTACCGCTGGTGATCTCGTTGGAGAGTCAAAGTCATCATCCTTTATATCTGGTTGAGAAAAAAATTGATCGTCGTCATCATCATCATTTTCATCTACAATATCGCTCTTTATCCCCTTTATTATTTTTACTAAGAGGGGTTGAATTTTGTCTATTTGTATTGTGAAAGAAAGATTTCCTTTTCTTTTTAATGTGTGGTGAATCACTATCTAATTGAGCATTTTTTTGATTTGTTTTTATTTCAATATTTTCATTTTTATAATCCTTAGGTATCATGTGTCGTAATTTTTTGTTATCATTAACAAGTTCATGCAATGGGTCAGTTATAGGTTTAAATGTTTCTTCCAATCCCATAATATTTCGAGTTTGATGTTGTTTTAATTCTGAGAATTTTCTTTTAAGAGCATTTCGAGTTTTTGTTAATTGTTTTAAAACGTTTTCATTCATTTTAACAATTTAAAAATATTTTTTTTTCTAACAGACGTGGATATTACTCTTTTGCGATTGAAAATGAATTGATAAATAAATCTTGATTTTTTTACTGAAATAACATTTTCCCCAAATTTCAATACAAAATTTTAAAATTTAATTTTCATAATTGATTTTATTGTTTTACTAATAGGCTGAAAAAAGAAGCTGAAATAAAATTTTCTGAAAAAAGCAGCTGAATTCCAGCCAATTCCCAATAAAAATTTTTGTAATTTAATGTTCAAAATTTTTTTTTATTTTTTATTTTTATTATTTTAACTACATTTTTATTTGGAAATCAATATTTCCATCTGCCAATTTCATCATCCAATAATTTTTAATTGTGAAATATTATAAAATGGTGTCTTCAATTACGTTATACCTCTCTGGGAGGTAAACGTAATGTGAATACAACTCGACTTTAATATTCGAGCCAAATTTCCCCTTTACCCGTTTTGCAGAATGAATCTCAAAACGGGTATTAATTGGGAGTTGGTTGAAATCAAACTTGCTTTTAACTCTACACGAGTAAAAAGCAAGCATAAGTGGGTCCTCCTCGATGCCTTTTAAAAGGGCGTCCAAATCGGCCTGCGTTACCCCAAGGGGTAAGTTGGATACCGATGTAATAGAGGAGTTCGAGGAGGAGGTGTTAGATGTCATACTTTCGCTAGTGGTGGTGTTGGAGGTGGTGATGTTGGCAGAATTCATCTTGTTGCTGCTCGTGCTGTTGCTGTTGCTGCTGGTGCTGTTGCTGCTGGTGCTGTTGGAGCTGATGCTGTTGCTGTTGCTGCTGTTGGTGGTGATCGCTGAATGATATTTTCCTCTAGGAAGTTCCTGAATTTATACCCAACCAAGGATCACATTTATGTCTGTGTGTGTGTGTGTGTCTATGCTTGTTCAATAGCTAAAAAAAAGCGATAGAACACCCACAGGCTGTTGAGTGTAGGGTAATAAAAAAAAGGACGTCTCGATACACTAAAGCACCATTAGCGAGACGAAGAGCACTCTAACAAGAATTTTAGGCATAAGTGTCCACAGTGGACTGTCCCAAATTTTTGGAAGCGACGATAATTATACCTGAGATTTTTCCCTAAATATGTAACTACTTCCATAGTTGGTTGTAAGTTTCCAAAACTGTCGAAATAAAATGAATTTAACCTTTCTTAAAATAAGCCACCCAATGCGTTCCTATTGATGAAGAGTCTGCAAAATTAATAACACCACACTCATGAAGATGTGGAGTTTTAGGTATTTCATCCCTCATGAAAACACCACGAAAATGTGGAATATGTTTAAAGCCAAACCCCATAATATCAAAGTTAGATAATGCCCTTTTGGGTAGCTCACTTAATAGTTTTTTTGATTACGTTTTTGTAGTTGCTTATTTTTTGAAAAAGAAATCCCATATCCTTTCCTATATGGCTGTAAGTATAAGCCCTCACCCAATGCAACTGACTCCATTTTTCTATTATGTCTCTGGTTTTCTTGCAGCTGTGCCTTTGCAATTCTTGCATTGTTAATTGTCTTTGCAGTTGATGCACTCCCTTAAGCCAAACTTCCTACTGCACTTAGAGCTGTTAAAATTGGAACAAGTGGCAAGAAGCCACCTGTTTTGGGTACATTGATAACCCTCGGTACTATAACATTTTTCCTACATCCCATTGTATTTGCTACAGCTTTGCGTGCTACTTTTATTGCATTTAATATATCTAGTGGCTTTTTCTTTTTCAATTCCTTGGTAGCATGGGTGATTATTGAAGCAAGAGATTTTTTCACAACCTTCCTTTTCACATCCTTTGTTCCCATTCCAAACTTTTTCTTAGCCTTTATCATGTTACAAAATATGCTGCAGCTCTTTCCCCAAGACTACTATCTTTCGCTTTTACTCGTTCCCAAGCCCTATCAATTAAAACAGAGTCTGCTTTATGGCGGTCTATTTACTATTTGAATACTCTATATCATGAATTCTACACGCTTCGTCTAACCCGTTAATTCCCCGATCTCCTCGGTCTAATCGTTTTTCTAGCTTTGTACCAGGTCCACAAAAATTATAACCAGGTAAATAAGCCTCAAAGGGTAGAGCATTAATTATATTATTTACGAGACCAGCGCCCTGTTTGACATTTGTTTTATGACTGATTATATTATAAAAATGTTTACCCATTTTATAACAACCTCAATTATCAAAAGATTGTCAATGAATGAAGTACTTTTTACAATAACATGCGTTTATTAAGACAAAATAAAAGTATTATAGTTAGAAACATTGAAGGTGGAGGGCATGGAGAGAACATACCTCCACGTCACAGCACTTTGTTACCAAATAAAATTAGAGCATTAATTGTTGGTCCATCAAATTGTGGAAAAACTAATGTGATGATAAGTCTTATCGAAAGTCCAAATGGTCTCAAATTTGAAAATATTTACATATTTTCAAAGAGCTTGCATCAACCGAAATATCAGTATTTGGAAAAACTAATTAAACCAATACAAGGAATGGGATACTTCACATTTTCAGCGAATGACGATGTTTTATCACCGCAGGAAGCAAAAAGTAATTCGATTTTAATATTTGATGACGTAGCTTGTGAAAAGCAGGACAATATAAGAAACTATTTTTGTATGGGAGGTCACAGAAATATAGATTCATTCTACCTTTCTCAAACTTATACACATATACCGAAACATTTGATTCGTGACAATGCAAATTTCATTATAATGTTTAAACAAGATGATTTAAACATGCGACACATTTATCGAGATCATGTGAATAGTGATATGGACTTTAAATCTTTTATGGAAATTTCACGAAAGTGTTGGGAGCAGAGATATGGTTTTCTCCTAATTTCGAAGGATGATGAAATGAATACTGGACGCTATAGAAGAGGTTTTGATGAATTTATTATATTGTAATATTAAAATTCATATAATTATACTGAGTTGATTGTTAATTAGACAGTTCAGAAACAAACGTCATAATGAGTAGATCGCTAACAATTACCTTAACTGGAAACACATCAGTTATAAGCGAAAACTTTTTCCCACCAATTGAATTAAATCGAAATTATGAATGTGCACTCATTGATTTTTACACATTTAATTCAATGCCAAATGTTGATATGCAGAACAATCTATTCCATATTGGAAATAAAGTTATTGAAATACCTGTTGGTTCATATGAGTTTGATGATATAATGAAATATATTTTTAATAAGCTAAAAGAGTATGATCTTCATGAGAGCGTTAAAATTGAATGTAATAATAATACATTTCAAGTTCGAATTCTCACAAAAAATGAAACTATATATTTTAATCACGAACGATCAATTGGTCAGCTCTTTGGATTTAATAAACGGATGTTAAGACCACATAATGATGAAATATACAACTCGGATAATCCTACAAATATTTTAAAAGTTAATTCTATTAGATTGGAATGTAACATTATTAGCGGATCGTATGTGGGAAATAAGCCAAATCATGTACTTCACGAATTTGGTATCAATGTGACCCCTGGCTATAAAATGAATATAAATCCTAGAAATATTATTTATTACGCTGTCAGCTGTAGAGAAACGTGTCGTCTAAATAGTAAAAATTTCTTCAATCAATTTTTGGAAATCGTTGGAAGAAGATGTCTACGGAACAAAAATATAAAAATAAAATGTTTGCAGTCAACGGAAAGAATATCACATCTAATATTGAAATTATTCAACTTGAAATTAAAATAAATAATTTCTTGAAAATGTTCAAAGATCAAATTTTCCCGGAACATACAATATATCTGAAAGAATCGCTAAAATATTTCAGTAAAAGAAGGAGTGATTTTCCACTGATTTCTAATGTGCATGGTCATCATTTCACATCTTGTTGCTGGGCTTAAAATGATCCTAATCATGGAGTTGATACATGTGCATGCCATTTCTTTACTGTACGCTCAAATAAATGTCTTAAAATTATAAAAATGTATCTTAATTTAGAAAATCGTTTCTGATCATTGTACTTGAGAAAATAAAATAAAATATCTACTGAAATAAACTATACTAAATATTTTTCCATGGGAATTGGGAATATGGAATTCTTTTCAGATTTTTCCTTTTTATTTTAGGTATAAGTAATGGAAATGTTCTCCTATTAAGAGACGAGACACCCCATCCCCTTAATCTCTTTGGGACGAGATGGGTCGCATATCTTTTTTTATGGCTTCACTCACCCCGCCCATTGTTGTATGAGTCGAAACCTCGCGTCTGACTTCATTGACTTTTCTTTTCTTCATTTTGAAATTACTTGGTCGGGGCTCGGCGCCCACATTCACTTATGGTATACGATCGCACGTACTTTTTTATAGCTTCACTCACCCACCCATTGTGATATAGTAACCTTCTTCAGTACTCTTCAATTAGCCGACTTCGTTGACACAGGTACACGCAGGTGGTATGTGACCTTTTCACCGTTCATCCCGTTTAGGGCTGTGACTCAATCGTGGGAAAAATGATCGGACGCTGTTCGATCGCGTTGCGTTATCGATCGCTCCTTTTTATTCGCTCTCGTACCCGTATCGAGTGCGTCCTCGTTGCGGTAGCGCGTTCACACACGTTTCGCACGTGTCCTCACACCATTCAATCAATGACCCTAATTAATTTTTTTATCACCCAACCCTTTTAAGAGGGGTGACAGGGGATAGATATCCCTTTTTTATCTAATTAATGACCCCCAATTAGCGGCATCATCAAAAACTGGCTCAGAAGTTAGGTATTACTACTTGTAGGAAAAAGAAAACAATTCAATGACCAATTAAATCATTTACATTTTAATTGTTGTCTTATTATTATATTTTAGGAGTGTTAGGGAAAGAATAATAAAAAAGAATAAATATAATTGGAGAAAGGCAAATGCGTAGGTTAGTTAAAAAAGAGCAAAAGAAATTAAGAGAACAGATGAGGCTCGCAGGAGCTGCAGGAAGTTCCAATCCTTTAAGAACAGAAAAAAAGTAGATATTCTTATTGAAAATGATAATATAGAAGTTGAGGAAGATTTTTATCCGGAGGAAATATTAGATAGTGAAATGGCAAATGTTGGAACGAAAAATGATTTAAATGCCGAATTAAAAGAATGGTATTTAAACCATAAGCCAACCAGAAAATGTGCACCTAGTTTAATTAAAATTCTAAATCGGCACAATTTAAAAATAAAATTCAGGTGCTCTAATAAGCCCGATATCATGCAAGTAAATGGGGGCTCTTATTTGCATATCGGCTTAAAAGAGCTAAATAAATAAAATAGGAGCTTCAACAGATATACCGGAATACTTAAGCATAGATATCAGTATTGACGGACTACCGTTATTTAATAGTTCTCGTGCCCAATTGTGGCCAATTTCTTAGGTAAGTTTACAAATGATTTGGCCGATTTAATGCAATATGGATTTCTTATATCAGATAAAAAAAATATTTAAAGATTGGGGCAATTGTTTGCGATACTCCTGCAAGAGCTTACGTGACAGGCACGCCTGGACGACGTCCTGCCAAGAGTGTACAAAGTGCTTGCAGGTAGCCAAAACAATTCATTCAGTTTTAACTTTTAGTACAAAGTGTGAGGATATGGTCTCAGACGAAGATTTTCGTACTAGGAAGTATTCTCACCATCAAAGTCCAAAATATTAGATGTTCAGTTCGTTTTTGAAAAACTTTGAGTTTTAATGATAACAGAAGTTCCCCTTGATTGCATGCATCTGGCAGAACAGGGTGTAATACAAAAATGTTTACTTAGATTGACAGGGATCAAAGTAGTTGAAAAATTAGGCAACATTGAAAAGGGAACTATTTCTAAGGCATTGATATCAATGAGTCGAGGACCTTATTGGAGCTCCCGAACTGGAAAGCCACAGAGTTCCGACAGTTATTGTTATATACTGGGATTGTAGCTCTTGAAGATACAATAAAAAAAGATCAATAATATGCATTTTTGTTATTACATTGTGCATATAGATTGCTCTGCTCTGAAAAACAAGGGCAACAAAATGTTGATGTTTCTAAGGAAATGTTAAATATTTTCGTTGAGAAGTTCGCGTATGTTTTTGGTGAAAACAGTGTTTCGTTTAATGTCCACATCTTTCTACGCGAAACTATCCAAGTAGTCGGAGATCCGATTAGTGGTTCGTCCTACGCATTTGGAAATTATTTGCAGACCCTTAAGCGATTTGTCGGAAAAAGATTTTTCTGCAATCGGGCATGGATCCCCAAATATGTACAATGGAATCATCACGTTCGTACTAAACCACATAAATATTTTGCTACCCGACCCCTAGACGGGAATACAAAACAAATCGTTGACGGATATAAGGGACGT
>VNJS01011849.1:0-15725 GCA_008042575.1 Drosophila watanabei | reverse complement strand
TCGTTTGGCATTATCCCTATATTTTTTTTTATTTAGCTTTCGCCTTGTTAATTTCTCCTAAATGCCTGAATTATTTTACTCACACCGACAGCTTTTCGAAAATTAACATTTAACCACTAACATTCACACCTTCAGTTCGGTCACATGTGCGACTTTCCACGAAACGATATGGCAATGTGATCTAAAGCCGGAAGATATGAGTAAATTATGAATATTGGTAAAAACAGAAAAGGAAAAATATCACCCACACAAAATTTCCACACGAGGCAAGCGGGAAATTTCCAAAGTGCGTAGTTGGGGAATATTTTTCGGGAAATATTTTTAATAAAGCAACAAGCTTTTCTACTGTGAATAGTAGTGATAATGAGCATAAGTAGTGATCAATTATCGTAGGAATATTTTAGTAACTGATATTTTAAGGATATTGTTTTTTTTTAAGTTAAAATAATAGAGGGATAAAAAAGCATTTTTATAAAGCACACAGCTCATTATACAGGTTCTAAAAAACATATATTGTACTAAAATAAAATATTGAATGGTGTTAAAAGTCTGCACATTTTATATTAACTTCAGAGAATCCAATTTGTTTTGAGGAATTAAAATTAAAGAATTAAAATAAAGAAATAAAAAAAGAATAAAGCGAAGGGTATCTAAATTACTCATAACAACCGATACTCTTATAACGGGAGGATGCACTGAAGAGAGCATTTTCCTCGCTGCGCTAGCAAATAAAAAGAGAGAGTGGAACCGTGAAGAGCGGAGACTGAAGAATTGAAGAGCGGGTTTTGGGGGCACGTTCGTTTTGTATTTGTATTTGTATTTGTATTTTTTGCTGTTGTTGTTTTTGTTTTTGTATTTTTTGCTTGCTGTTGGCTGCTGGGCGACAAGCCCCCGTGCATGACGTCACGTAAGCGAGAAACCGTTACAACAAATGCGAAACGAGTTGACAGAGCAAGATAGGCTTTTAAGCGGGGGAAGAGAGATAGCAGCACATGCAACGTGACACGCGAAACGAGCTAAAAAAAAAGAAGACAAAGATTGATAAATAATAAAATATATTCAGCGACATGTGACCAATATCAGCGAAATGCAGCAGCGATAAGGCGCAGATATTAAGGCCCCGATAAAAAAGTCGCAGGTCGCAGGTGCTAGTTTTGACGGGTACTCGCCATGATCTATAATATATATATCTATATATTGTCTATATTTAGTCCCTATCCAGATCCCAGACGGACTAGCCTTGAACTTACTTACATAACGGCCCAGACATATGGCATTTGCATACCAATTCCGATCCAATTCCATTCAATAGTCGACTCAATTCCGATCCAGTCCGATTACCCCGTCTATATAGTCTGGCGATCCGAGGATTAAACTGGAATCTTAATCAGTCGTCCGTCCCAAGCTGTCGACTTGTATCGGCAGACCTGCAGCTCACTATATATTAACGATTTTAATCAGGTATTCCGGAATCCGGACAGGTTTGCCATTACACTATATCCAGTGTTGGGGCATGTCGAATATGGAATAATGAATGATTATGGGGTTTATATTTGGAATAAAGGAATTATTATAGGGGTTTTCTTAGAGGTTTGTATAAAAATAAAGGGTTTTTAGGCAGAAAGAAACAGAAATAATCAAGTATTATTTGTAAACATGATTCTGTTTCCTAATTATTATTATATTATTAATATTAAACATGATTAGTTAATGTATATATTTAATACTTGATTATTTCTGTTTCTCAATTATTATTATAATATTAATATTAAACATGAGTAGTAAATGTTTATAATTAATACGTGATTATTAGTGTTTCTTTCTGCCTAACAGAAGTAATCAATTATTAAAAATTCGGTTTCTCAATTATTATTATATTTTTAATTATAAATATGATTAGTAAATGTTTATATTTAATATTTGATAACTTCTGTTTCTTAATTATTATTATATAATTAATCATTAACATGATTAGTAAATGTTTATAATTAATACTTGATTATTTCTGTTTCTTTCCTGTGAATTGAATTTGTGCAAGTTTCTTTTTATGATAATAATTATATAATTATTATTTATTATTATATTATTATTTTTAAACTGTACCTAAAAACTTGAGGTACCTTGGTACCTTCGTTGTACCTTAAAACATACGAATTTAAGATAAACTACTTCATAAAGTTTATCTTTTTTCTATCTATTTTCTTAACATTTTAAAACACATTTTTTGTTGGTTTGGAAATAATAACATTTTTTACCTAGGTAAGGCGGTAATGTACCTTGATACCTTCGTTGTACCTTAAGACATTAGAATTTAAGATAAACTTTATGAAGTGTTCTTAAACATTTTAAAAAGCTTTTTTTTTTGTTGGTTTGGAAATAATAATATATTGTACCTAGTTAAGGTGGTAATATGGTAATGTCAGTAGTTAAACATAATAATTATAAATTGTACACAAAACTATGTTTTATATATTGTATCAATTTATTTGTAAGACATTGTATTTCAACATTTTGTTCCTTTAAAAATGTCATTCTTAATATGAAATAAATATAAATTATAAAAGCTTATAATTCCTTGGCTCTGATTTATCACAAATATTTTATTAATTTATAAAAATAATTTATTTTATGAACATTTTTTTCTTTAAAAATGTCATTCTTTTTATGAAATAACTTTTTAAAAACCAATGATGAACTTATTACGAACTTTACTCCGATTTATCAAAAGTACTTTTCCAATTAAGTAAATATTTTATTTATTTATAAACATAATTTGTATTGAAAGCATTATAACTAAATTAGTTAAAAATAAAGTTCTCTTAATTAAGGGCTACATTCTTGAGTACACATTCTTTTAGATCATTCCCAGACTTGGCATAATTAAAGATCACCAGTAGTTAGCCAGGTAAACCGGGGTAACCCGGCCCACAGCTTCCGTCTGGCTAAAAGTCAGGTGAGGCCGCTAACTGAGATCGGCTGAGCGCTAAAGGCGTCATTGTCACGTTTCGTTCGAGTCAACATTGTGCAATTAAGTCGTCTGTCTGTACGATTTGCGATTTGCCTAATGCATATATGCATTAAATATATATACAAATCCCTATAAACGGAGTCAAATACCGATCCGCCTGACTTGAGGCCCAGACGATTCCCCGCCCTCTCTAAACGATGGCAATTGAACTCGAGGGAAATATATATACATATAAATATTATATAGAAAAGAACTTGACAGATTTTTTGCAATGACGCAGTATATATATCGCGCTTCCACCTAAATGAATCAAATTGCCATACACTTTTATTTATTTAAATGAAAACTGGAGGCTTGATCGATTATTCGACGAGAATTTTCTCCGTGCCTAGGCCGAGCCCTCTAAAAAAAACAACAAAAAAAGGAAGGAAAATTTTCCATTGTTCGAACGTAATTGTTTATTGACTCGATTGACTCTTCTGTCTGTGCTTCTATTACGAATCTAGACGAATTGAAAGCAGCGATGCCATTTCATCAAAAGTATATATTTTTGTTGTATCTTTTCTCAAACTTACGCAATCTAGGTCGCTTTTTGAACGGAAGAATATTAAGAAACCAATTCTGTGACGCTGCTTCTCACTACTCACTCGCCTTTCTCGAAAAACACCTGTGTCAATGTACGTGGAATGCCGTAGGCGTAAAAGGTGAAATCCAAGCGGTATGTTCCCGCCGGTACTGGCATATTGATCTTGCTGAAATCCAGAGCGAACTTCTCCACCGTCATGTGGTGCTAGGAAGGGGAAAGGGAAATGAAATAAATGTAGGTTTACTAAAAAACAGATATAGAGTACAGATATGTACCAAAAAGGAGGAGGATTTGGGATATTCGATATGCTATACCTCATATATCAATAGAAGCTCGGAAATATTAGTATTACGAATGTATATCGATAGAAATAGTATCATATTATACTTTTTCTAACGATATAAATCTCTAATATCGCTCTCAATATCAATTATTCTACCATATATATCAATAGAAGATTAGAAAATTATAGTATTAGAAATGTATATCGATAGAAAAAGTATCATATCTCACTTTTTCTATCGATATACCTTCTTAATAATTATATTTTCCGATAGATAGATAGGAAAAATATCATATCACACTTTTCCTATTGATATAAATGTCTAATATCGCTCTCAATATCAATTATTCTACCTCATATATCAATAGAAACTCAGAAAATATTAGTATTAAGAATGTATATCGATAGAAAAAGTATCATATCTCACTTTTTCTATCGATATACATTCTTAATACTAATATTTAGTATTTAGTATATAGAAAAAGTATCATATCTCACTTTTTCTATCGATATACATTCTTAATACTAATATTTTCCGATAGATGGATAGAAAAGTATCATATCACAATTTTCCTAACGATATAAATGTCTAATATCGCTCTCAATATCAATTATTCTACCTCTTATATCAAAATAAGCTCAGAAAATTATAGTATTAGGAAAGAACATCGATGAAAACTATCATAACACAGGAATAGTATCATATAACACTGTTTCTATCGATATAAATGTCTAATATCGCTCTCAATATCAATTATCCCGATAAATAAAAATTTTAAATATCAAATAATTTCGTATTTAACTTCTAAATATCATAATATTTTCCGTTGCTAATTTATAAAAAATAAAACCCCCTTAAACCCTCCTTAAATCCCTAAAAAACCCCTTAACTCACCTCCTTCCAAGGACAACTTTGATTA
This sequence comes from Drosophila watanabei, assembly GCA_008042575.1. NCBI lineage: Eukaryota > Metazoa > Arthropoda > Insecta > Diptera > Drosophilidae > Drosophila > Drosophila watanabei. The sequence goes on along the minus strand of VNJS01011849.1, from coordinate 10,968 downwards.
AAATTGCTCTGCTTCCTTATGGCATCAAAGATAAACCGTTCAAAGGACAATTGGTAATTGCTGCTCGCCATTAGTTTGCAGAAATCAAATAAAACATTGTACATAAAGGGTCTATAGCCGTCGCGTCTTTGAAAGCATTGCAATCTCGCCGTCAGATTCCGGATGGGAATCTGCTTGAGGCTGACCTTCAGGGAGAGTTCCACCTGATTCCTATGGACCACCTTAAGGCGGCAGTATTCATACTTCGTAAAGCCCCTGGAGGTGGGCAAGTCCATGCACTTGACATTGGTGAACTTTAAGATTTTTGTGCCCTAAAAAATACGAGTTTTTTATTAAAAAGATACTACTTAAAAATAATTTTTCTTACCCATGAAACCTGCCATAAAAGAGCCAGAAAAATTAAGCTGTACCAGCAATGCGACAACATTTTGTTAGAATGAACCAAAAGCCTTTGTCCAAGTTCAATTGAATTATAATTTCAACTACCAAAACCCCAACATTAACCCCAATATCTGATAATATATTATAAACATGTTATTTCTATATTTAAAATGCAATTAAAAAAACATTTTCAAAGCTTTACCAATTTGAAACAACGTAATTTCTTTGACTAGTTCAAAGACCATTAAACCCAACTGAAAAATATATATATTTTTAACAAAAAAAAATCAAAACCTGAAAGTCAAGATTAAAGTCAGGGCCCGCCCTCAATGGCTATTGACTTCTACTTCTACAATTACTGGCAATTCTTGGAAATATATGTTAACAATTTCCTGTTGCCGCGATCGATTTTCTCCCTCTTTGGTTTTCGCTTACACAAAAGTGCTAAAAATGGGGAAATTGTGAGGCGATTTTCACACCAGAAACAATAAAACATAACATAATTCCTTGACTCATGCTCGGTGTATGATTCGCTTGTTAAATATATAATTTTTATCATTGTTTTTATGTTGCTGCGCTCAGCAGAATGCTCGTCGTTGCAACGCCAGCCAAAGCGGCGTATACGTGATGCCGTCCAACGACTACGACGACGACGCATTTACCTGCTTGTTCTGTTGATTGTCATTTTTCGAAGGTGTATTTTCTGTAAATTTCTGCCGACGCGCTCGTATTTCGAAATGTCAACACCGCCACCTGCACCAGGTATCCCAAGCGGCTCAGGTGATGCCCAGGTGCACAGAGGAAAATTATGGTAAATTTAAAATTAAATATTGAAAATGTGATGTGTTGCCTTTTAATACTTCTATTATTTATTTATAAATTATTAAGGCTTTTTGAGGCATGGAAATACAAGTTATATAGACTTTAAATATATTTTTTTATTTGGTTATCATTCATAATAACCGTAGACAGCGTCTAAAAGTATACTATGATTCTTAAAACATTTGAAAACTCTTCAAATAATGAATTTAATTATTTTACATTAATTGTATTAAAAGTAGACAGCATCTAAAAGTATACTATGATTTTTAAAACCTATAAAAACTCTTCAAATAATGAATTTAATTATTTTACACTAATTGTACTAAAAGTAGACAGCGTCTAAAAGTATACTATGATTTTTAAAACATTTAGAAACTCTTTAAATAATGTATTTAATTATTTTACATTAATTGTACTCAAAGTAGACAGCGTCTAAAAGTATACTATGGTTTTTAAACCTTTTAAAAACTCTTCAAATAATTAATATAATTATTTTACATTAATTGTACTTATCGAGTCTTTTTTACAAAATATTTCTAGTGCATTTTTTATGCCCCTCTAAAAGTATGCTATTATTTTCTTCAACTCTTTTAAAATCTTAAAACTCTTTAAAATCTCTTAAGATTTCTAAAAAAGGTAACTTTTTTTTAATAAATGTTTTAAAATGTTTGAAAAAATAATACAAAAATTACATTTTTAACCTTTTTTCCATGTAAAAATAATTAAAATGTAACCAAAATAATTAAAACCATTTTTATTTTTTGCCTTGACTTGGCGAATTTTGGGGCGGTGTTCTGAGAAAAGTTTTTTGTCGCCACTGAAAACCGATGCGTTCCAAATACGGGGCCGACCAGTACAGTGACCTCTCCCACGAACAACAACAATAACAAGCTAAAATATAAACTCAACTGATTTGTGATTTATTTTAGTGGTTTCACCTTTTGTTGAATGAACAAATTTTTGCCGATTTTGGTGTGAATATTTTACTGAATGGAAGGCATTTCCGTTGCTGATATTCCAATATCGAATAACTGCAATCGGAGGACATTTTCAATAGCTTGTTTTTGGTTGTAATATATGTGAAGAATATTCACAGGAAATTACGTTGGTGTTTGAAGATTTGCGTCACGATCGGAGATTTGTTAGCGTTGCCCTTTATTTTTTGCAGCTAATTGTGGCTCAAAGTCGCCAGTGACGCGTTTCGCCAAGTGCACTTGTGGCACTCTTAGTGCACTTTTTGCATATATCTAAAGTCTTTAGAATCTATTTCTAGTTTACAAGTGTCAGCCAAGAGGCACCTGAACTTTTGACCCCCGGCTCGTTGATTCAATTAAGAGATTTTGTGGAAAAACTGCAGTTGAAAATATTACGAGGATCGGTTTAAAGTGCACTGATCGAAACGAGGAAAAGGGGTTTCAATAAGTATATTAATTAAGTAAAAAAAAAAGGAAGGTATAAAAACTTTTAGTTATTTAAGTAGAAAATTATACAATTTAAAGCCTTATTGTATTTTTTATAAGGCTAAACTTAGTCTTTAAACCTTAATAAGTAAATAAAAATTAAGGTATTTAAGCTTTCAGTAAAATAATTTGAAAATTATACAATTTAAAGCCTTATTATATTATTTTATATTAGCTAAACTTAGTCTTTAAACCTTAAAAAAAAGAGTACAAAAAGGGCTTCTTTAAACCTCCCTTTTCTTTAAATATAAAATTTGAATAACTTAAATTGCTAATTCTAGGTTTTATTTTTCTAACTTACTTTAAAAAATTTTTACTTATATCAAAACCACATAAATTTAGTTAGAATTTTCATCCCAAAACCACTAATTTCCAGAGATATCTATAAAATTTCTTTATTTAATTTTTTCCCAATCGAAATTATTTAAATTAATATTTTTTAAATATTCTCCAGATTCCTGCCTTCGCTGCCAGGCGGACAACAAGCGGGATGTGATGGGCCGCCAGGATTGTGTGGTGGTTTGGGGTGAATGCAATCACTCCTTCCACCACTGCTGCATGTCCTTGTGGGTGAAACAGAACAATCGCTGTCCGCTGTGCCAGCAGGAGTGGTCCATTCAGCGCATGGGAAAATAAGGAAACTCAAAAAAAAAAAATGCAGCCATCTCACTAGCTAAGATCTGAATTTACTTTAAAATGTAATTAAAAATAAAAGAAATATTGCCAGAACATACAAAAAAATAATAATAATTAATCAATGTATAAAATAGTATATATTTAAGGCTTTTAAAAACTTGAAATATGAAAACAAATAAGAAATAATAATCATAAAAATAAAAAGGACTCAAAAAATGTACATGCCCCGGGTGAGGCTCGAACTCACGACCTTAAGATTATGAGACTTACGCGCTGCCAACTGCGCCACCGAGGCCATGAGCGTTGCCTCGCCCAAGTAGCAATTGAGCACCCGAAATGTTCTATAGCTAGAACAAAAGCGGTTCTAAATTCTTAAATGACAGATCGAACGATAAGTTGATGTATTTGTTAAACAAATAAAGATGCGAGAAAGTGTTTGATCCATTTTGCAGCTGCCAAAACTCCCCTTGGCTTGTATGAGTCATTGGCGTGGCGTCCACCACCTGTCCCTTTGGCGCAGAGGATAGCGCGTTGGACTTCTAATCCAAAGGTCGCGGGTTCGATCCCCGCAAGGGATGTAACTTGACAAGTTTACAGTACATTTTTTTTACATCCTTTCTCTTTTTTTATTGATAACAACTTTGTCTAAATTTCGGTATCACACATTTGGAGGTTATAAAGATAACGCTTAGTTCTTCGGCTGCAGCGAGGGCGAGAGATTGCGCTCGAGGACAGGACTGCTGAGCCTTAACTTCTCCACATTGGCGGCATTCGAGGTCAAAGATTCTTCGGTCAAACGCTTGGCGCGCAGTTCCTGAATGGAGGCTGGAAGAGAAGGGGGAATTACAAGAAAACCAGTTATTTCTTGATAGTTATGTAGATTTTTGGGGGCTCTCCAAAAAACAACAAAACTCACGACTGTATGGTGTGTACTTGTCCGATAACAAGCTCTCCAAATTGTAGCCAATAAACCCAACCACGCCGGCAATGGGTAAGGTGATGTAGACGGCATTACGCCTTAGAAGTGCCATAACTATTGGCCACATTTTCGCTTTAGTTAATACCGATTTAGTTAATTTTTAAGAGAAATTTTACAGACAAAACACGAAATCCGGCGTGCGGAATTATAACATCAACAGCTGATCGAGTTGCCAGATCATTGAAATAACTTGGAGAACTAGTTCAAGAACCTTTCTTTCGTTTGTTTGGTCACACTAGGTCCACTAACGGCTGATTACCTCGAAATGTATGGGATTTTTTTGCTTGCATCGATACGGTCACACGTCGTTTTTTTGTGTTTTTGTGCTCTCTCTTTTCGTCGGTGCAATATTTTGCAATCTACTATTTCCACGGCGAAAATCGCAATTACATAAAAAACGCAGCTAAAAGAAAACTCCTCGCTGGCGGAGCGCGGCATAGCGGAATAGTGTCGCCACGAAAAAAAGTAACGGAAACGTAACGAAAAAGATGCAAGAACGGGAAAAACCTATTTACGCATTACGCAGCGAATCGTTGAGTTGCAGCCTTTTGTTGTTTTTATATTGCCAAACGGGGGAGCTGCATTAATATGCAGTTTGTTGTTGTTGTTCTTGATGGTGGTAAATCTCTTGTGATGTAGGCAAGACACCAATACCAATAAACGCGCCGATTACCATTACCCTCTCTCTCTCGCTACTCGAAACAACAACAAGAACCAAGTGCAATCAACAATTACAACGCAATCAGAACAAAGAACTACCAGCAGCAGCAGCAGCAAAAACAACAACAAGCGAACGGTTGGAAAGAGGCAGAGGCAAGAGGAAGAAGAACAACAATAGCACACAGCAGACGACGCATAATTTCCTGCTCACACACACGCACACACACGCGCGTTAAGAGAGCGGCGGTCGTGTGTGGGGGGCAAAACAACAAAGAACAACGAACGAACGGCGGAGAGTGTGGGAGCAGCGCAAGAACGCCATCGAGAGCGAAAGGGAAAGCATCAGAGGCGGGGGAGCTGGAACTTCGGGAGCTGCTGCATTTCTGGATTTCTTAATCTGGATTTCTGGATATATTTAAGTATTATCCACGCGTAAAATGACCAATTCGGGACGCAATCATCATCGATTCGATGTAAGTAATTTAGGAAGCTGGCTATTATCTTAAAAGAACATTTTAGGAGCCTTTAAACTGTTTTATTCTGATAAGAAACTGAAAAATATTTAAAGTAAGGGTAAAATTCTTTGTAAAACATTATTTTTTGTGGTTTTCTGGATATTTCTCTGTACCCAACCTCTTTTTTAGTGTTTTGACATCGTAATATACTTTTTTATATAAAACTTCTTCGGGTTTTGAGATATTTGTATGGAATTTTGACATTTTAATAGGTTTAAAAATGTCGTTTATTAAGCAGGTTGTCTTTTCTAAAGTCTAATCTATGTTGTATAGCATTTTCCAACTATTTTAAAGGAAAAAACTAAAACCTTAAAAAGTATGCTACAAAATACTAACAAAATTACAAATGTAACAAAATTTTGAACATTTTTCAGTTTTATTTTACTTAAAAAAATATATATCTTACAAAAGTTGGTAAAAAATATACTGATCTCTTATTTAAGACTTAAAATATTACTTTATTTTACCAAGTTTCTTTACTGTTTCCGAATTTTAACTAAAATCTACAACTTTTTTAATGAAAATTCTTGCTTTCTTGTAGAATTTTATATATATTTATGGTTTGATTTCGATTGCTCGCCATAAATGCGTATACAGATTTAGTATTTGCTTCATTTAGCTTTTATCTGAAAAAGTCTGAAGTCTCAAGAGGTTTTTAAATTTACAGATAAGTTATCTCAAAAAATAGGCAATAAATTATGCTGATTAATGTATAAGCAAAGCCCTAGAACAATGTTTTACGTGTTCTTAAGATTGAGCTTAAGAATGCCAAATCATTGAAAAATTATAAATACCAAAGATTAGAGGAGTTTTAAGTATTTTCTCATGGTTTATGATCAAAATCGTTGCGATTTGCTAAATCAAATTGATATCCCAAATAGTTCGGAATTCCCTAAGACAGAAATTTAATTAGTTAATACTTGATGAGGGCTTTATCCCTTTAATTTTCCTGATTGCTCTTTTGATTATTTGGCCATCCAGACAGTTAGTCAGCCACTTCTACTTCCACTTCCACTTCTCACTTCTCCTCAAACAGACTTGCAGCTCGTTTGTTTTTATGGGTAAGGCGGGTTCTTTGTCCTTCCTTTGAAGTCAGGAACAAGGAATCTACACCCGAGGACGTTGAACACACAGGAGTCATCGCCTTTTGCGATGGGAGTTTGCTTTGCTTGTAAAAGTGTAAGTGGCCGGCGGTGTCTCTCACGCTCCGACGCAAAAAATTATATGTTTGTCTTGCGACAAAAGTGCAATAAACCCGCTGACAGCACCAAGCACACACTCACACCCCCAAGCATTAACCCCCTAAAGCTCCCTCCAAGAGCGTATAATGACCAGTTGCGAACTGAAGGAGGACTTCTGACAAATTGGAAATTCTTCGCCAACCAAGTGCAATGTGCACACAATGAATGCCAAAGTAAATAAGCAAACAGAGAAGCAAGCTCAATGAGCTGAAATTTAAGCGATTTGTTAGAGGGAGACGGATACTAAGGGGAATTTTTAAACTGAAAATGGGAGATTTTATAATAGAAATAGCCTTTTTTATAGAGATTTAATGAAGAAATTGAAGCGCTTTTAATAGAGTTTAGTTTTCAGTAAAAAAAGTTTAAGATTTGGCTTAAAAAGTTACTTTTAATTCGTTTTTAAAGTTATTAATAATGTTGTATTAATAAAACATAAAAAAACTGTATTAATTAATAGCCTATTTCCAATGGCAATTATTAAATAGCTTATTCCAACTATTATATTGTTTCACATTCTAGTTTTCAGTTGAAAAAGTTTGAGATTTAGCTTAAAATCATAGTTTTAATTCGTCTTTAAAGTCAATTAAAATGTTGTATTAACAAAACATCAAAAAACTGTATTAATTAATAGGCTATTTCCACTGGCAAATACTTAATAGCTTATTCTAAATATTATATTGTTTCACATTCTATTTTTCAGTTGAAAAAGTTTGAGATTTAGCTTAAAATCATAATTTTAATTCGTCTTTAAAGTCTAAAAAATGTATTAATAAAACATCAAAAAACGTTGTTATTTAATAGCCTGTTTCCACTGGCAACTTATTTAATAGATTATTCCAACTGTTAAATGGTTTCACGTTCTAGTTTTCAGTTGAAAAAGTTAAAGATTTAGCTTAAAAAATATGTTTTTAATTCGTTTTTGAAGTCAACAAAAATGTTGTATTAATAAAACATCGAAAAACTTATATATTTAATAGCCCATTTCCACTGGCGAATTATTTAATAGCTTATTCCCACTGCTTTACATTCCGCTGAAAGGTACATACTCCTCCTTTTGTATAACATTTTGCCAACCTGTTAAACCTTATTACTGAAAATCCTATAAACCTGTAATTAAAAAAGCTTAAAATGATATAATTCTTATATTTTTGGAACCAGAGCTTCTCTTGTGCTAATTTGACCATAAAAAAAATATTAAGGAAATAACAAAGATGACTCGTTTTAATTGCGTTCTCCTTTAAGCTTTTATCACACATCACACACCGATTTGCTTATTTATTTTTGGCGGCTTATTGATTGTCCATTCCGAGTACTTGGTATTTGGAGTACTTAACTTATCTTCGCCTTCGGAGAGCGAAAGCCAATAACAAACGAAAGTAAACAGATTGCCAGATAAACAGCTGACTGTGAAAAATGTCTGGCAGCATTGCTGCAATTCATGCAGATTTTACCACAAAAGAGAGACAGAGAAAGAGAGAGGGATGTGGGGGGAATTTTGCAAGTGGGGGAGGGAGAATGAGAATGAGAGAGATATATTTGCTTGGTATTTACAGTTCATATTGGAGATACCCTATAAAAATGAGAGTATTTGCTGTAAGCGAATATTTAGACAAGTTAAAAATAAAATTTTTAAATTAAATTTAAAATTAGGGAAAATAATGTATTTTCTTCAGTAGTTTAGTTAAAATTAAAACGTTTTGAAAACCCAACGACAAAATTAATTCTCTAATCTAACCCTGCGTAAAAGTTCAAGTGACTTTCCAGGAAGGGCATCTGAAGTTCTTGAGGTTTTTTTTCCTTTTTGTTTGCACAGTGTTCAGACTCGCTCTCATTGAGACTTTTTAGCCAGTATTTGTTTTTTTTTCGCCTTGTTGCTTTTGTGTGTGTGTCCGTCTGCCTTTGTTGGTTGACTTTGTGGGTGCAATGCCATGCTTGCTCTTTCGCTCTCTCTCGCTGGGAGATGCATTTTCCGAAAAGGGAAAAATTACACAGAGAGCGAGCTGCGCTCAGCTGTTTTAAGCTTGGAATTCTCCATTCTCGAATTCTCCTCAGTTCCTCAGTTCACATTCTGCGCTCTGTTGTCATCGATGGTGTCTCGCGAAAATCGTCTCTCGTTCTCCTGCGTGTTTTTGTGCCCCCACTTTTTACACGGCGACGGAAAATCCATTTTCCCCCATGCAATTAATCGTCATAGCTCAGCCACAAGGAGGAGTTCGGTTGAAAATACAAAAAGCTAAACAAATGGTAATTCCAAGTGAATGCAAAAATAAATAAAATGTATGTGGGTTGCCATGTGTGCAGTGTTTTGGGTGATGTTTTTGCAGTGTTTTTCCAGCTCTTTTGTTGCACTTGTTTTTGGACATTTTTCCGACTGTTATTCCCTGGTTTTCCTGGCGTGTCATCAGCTGTTTTCGTGTGTGTGTTGATGATTGGGTTTTCTGTATGAATTTTTCTGCTACGCGTTTTTAACCCTTTTGCTTGTCGTTTATATTTATAAGTGAAAAAGTAGCATTGAGTGCAACCCAATTTCGGATGCTGACCCAGTTTCTTCCTCAAGCGCCTGACCTTGCCTATGTGATGTGTGTATATAGTGGATATAGTATCTGTATATAGTGAATATATATAGCAGGAGCCAAGCTTGTCTATCACTGGCTGCTATCAAAGGCTGACCCGGTCATGGCTTATATAAAAATGCAGCACAGATTTGTTGTCAAGTCTCTCAATATATCTCACACAGAGATGTGTGTATATATTCCCTTTTTTCCTTCGAGATCGTATATGGGAATTTTTAATTTGTTTACTCTTTTCTTTTTATTCCTCCAACAACACGCACACGCTTTTCCCCTCTTATATGTCAGCTGTTTTGGCGTTACGTATACGCCATGTGTTGCATGATCAAATAAATAATAAACTATGCAAAACGCAGCCAGCAATCAAAGTGAGAAATGCCTTGCACTTGTCGCTTCCATTCCACTTAAAGCGAATTGAATTGAAACCGACTCTTCTTTTTGAGGTCTCAGCTGCATGGAAAGGCTTGGAATTTGCATATGTTAGTACGTGTGTGAAAGATAAAAGCAAAATACCAGGTCACTTTGAGAGTGCTTCACTCTCTCTCTCTCTCTCACTCTCTTAAATTCTTTATAGACTTAGCATGTTGCTCTAGGTTCTAATTGGAAGCTTAGTTTCTGTTTTGGAGAGGATTTTAAAGCGAACATCTACACATAATCAAACTCTATGCATTGCTTTCTCTCACTCTCTCTTAAATTCTTAATAGATTTAGCATGTTGCTCTAGGTTCTAATTGGAAGCTTAGTGAAGAGGATTTTAGAAGGAACATCTACACATCATCAAACTCTATGCATTGCTTTCTCTCTCTCTCTCTCTCTCTCTCTCTCTTAAATTCTTAATAGATTTAGCATGTTGCTCTAGGTTCTAATTGGAAGCTTAGTGGAGAGGATTTTAGAAGGAACATCTCTGATTTCTCTTTCCCCTTATCTTAGCTCCCATTTTCTTTCCTTTTTACAACTTTAAGAGTTTCTATTATCAGTTTTTTCTTATCGGGCTCCGACCTTAAAGTTCAGTGTCCAACCCTGCTCTAGTTTAATGGAAAACTATATACATTATCTTATATATATTGATAGTTAACTCCTATTGCTGTTTTTGTGATCAACGCCAAAGCAAATCAATAATTCATTGGACCTTCAATGCGCTTTATTTGATTCTCATACATATGCATGGCTTTATTTCTCTTTTCTTCTGCTTTTGTTCTACAATTGTTGCAAATAACAATTTAATAACTGATATGTAATACATTCGCAGCGTTTTGTTGTCATTGTTATGCCACTTAAAGTCACTTCTGACAGAAAAGAAAGAATAGTTTTTATTGTTGTAGAGTGAAGAGGTTTTATACACTATTTAAAGTTTGCAAAGACTTTGCTGATTTTTAGATTAAACAGAATTTTTTTGTTATTATTTTTAGGAAGCTGTAAGTTTTTTAAATCAAGTTAAAGTCCAGTTTTTAGAGTTTTTAATTTATTAATTTTTTTTTAATTTGTTTTATATTAGTTTTCCAAAACTGAGAAACTTTTAAAGGCCAACTTTTAATAAAGTTTTCTGCTCTCTTAGAAAATGCTTTTCCTAGCTACTTTAAGTTCTTAGAATTGTTAGATTATGAATTATACAAAGTGATGAGAATGTTAAATCGTTTTTAAATATGACTGAACGTAAGCAATTTTATTTTATAATTTGATTTTTGTTGATGTTTTTTAGTATCTA